>PVJL010005352.1:0-110173 GCA_004026885.1 Lyroderma lyra
ACAAAGGAAGGGGTCTGTTAAGTCTCTACCACCAGAGTCAGGGCCACCTCCGGAAGGAGTCTTGGAGCTTGTAGTTTCGGCCCTTCCTCTTGGCCAGATTTTAGGCTGGAGACCTCTCTGGGCCTCAGTTTCCTCTTCTGTCAAAATGGTCACAGCATAGTGTGTTTGTCATGGGGATGTCATTTCTAGGTGTCAATACTATCAAGTCTAAAGCATGACCCCCATGCGCCCATTCCTCCCTGCTTTACTTTTCCCCACAGAACTTGTCACTGTCTAATGTTCCGTGTATTTCACTTAATACTTTTCTAACGATCTGCCTCCCAACCAGGAGGCATTTTGTGTCTGGTTTGTTTACTGTTGTGTGTCTGTTGCCTAGAAAACCTTTGGCACAGGATAGGTGTGCATTGCACATTGTTTTTAGAAAGTTTGTTTTCAGAGAGTGAATACAGGACTGGTGAGTGCACCAAATATATTTGCTTATTTTTATTACCATCATCATGTTCTTTGTAAATTGGTCCTGAGAATCCATTCTGGGCCAAAGTTCCTTCAGACAGACCTGGCATGTAGTACTCAAAAATGGCAGTTATAAAGTCTAACAATAAAAATGGATTTTTTAAAAAATGGCAGTTATTAGGTTGGTGCAAACGTAATTGCAGTTGTTGCATCGCTGAAATTTGCTGTTTGATATTGGAATACATTCTTAAATAAATGTGGTTACGTTATGCATCATTTTAATGCACATTTCTCACTTTATGTTTTTTTGCTAATGACTTATGACTTGTTGTTTATTTTATATTTATTTTAGGCTATGGAAATGATGTTAGACAAAAAGCAAATTCGAGTGGTTTTCTTATTCAAATTCAAAATGGGTCATAAAACAGCAGAGACAACTTGCAACATCAACAACATATTTGGTCCAGGAACTGCTAACAAATGTACAGTGCAGTGGTGATTCAAGAAGTTTTGCAAAGGAGACAAGAGCCTCGAAGTTGGCCACCGGAAGTTAATAACAACCAATTGAGAGCAATCATCAAAGCTGATCCTCTTACAACTACACGAGAAGTTGCCCAAGAACTCAACTCAATGTTAACCATTCTATGGTTGCTCGGCATTGGAAGCAAATTGGAAAGGTGAAAAAGCTCAATAAGTGGATGTCTCATGAGCTGACCAGAAATTAAAAAAAAAAAAATCAACATTTTGAAGTGTTGTCTTCTCTTACTCTATGCAACAACAAACCATTCCTCAATCAGATTGTGCATGTGACAAAAAGTGGATGTTATATGACAACCAGTGATGACCAGCTCAGTGGTTGGACAGAGAAGGAGCTCCAAAGTACTTCCCAAAGCCAAATTTGCACCAAAAAAAAAAAAAGTCTTGATCACTGTTTGGTGGTCTGCTGCCGCTCTGATCCACCGCAGCTTTCTGAATCCTGTCAAAGCCATTACATCTGAGAAGTTATGTTCAGCAAATCGATGACATGCACTGAAAACTGCAAGGCCTGCAGCCAGCATTGGTCAATAGAAAGGGCCCAGTTCTTCTCCACGACAACATCCGACCTCACGTCGCACAAGCAACGCCCGGGCTATGGAGTTTTGCCTCATCCGCCATATGTGCCTGACCTCCCACAAACTGACAACCACTTCTTCAAGCATCTCGACAACTTTTTGCAGGGAAAACACTTCCACAACCAACAGGATGCAGAAAATGCGTTCCAAGAGTTCGTCGAATCCCAAAGCACGGATTTTTACGCTACAGGAATAAACAAGCTTCTCATTGGCAATAATGTGTTGATTGTAATGGTTGCAATTTGATTAATAAAGATGTGTTTGAGTCTACTTAAAATGATTTTAAATTCACAATCCGAAACCACAATTACTTTTGCACTAACCTAAATATTACGTTTCCAAAATCTTTTCTTATATTTAGTTTTTTAAAATAAAAATAATGCCCTGATTTTAAGGGAACAATATGAGTTGTAACAAACAGATACATCTGTGCAACTAAGCACCCAACCCAAGACAGAGAACATTTTCATCACCCAGGTATGTTGTTCTTCGTCCCTTTCCAGGCAATATTCACACTCTACTTCACCCCTAGGGGCAACTCTGTGCTTTCTTTTTTCACCAGAGATTAGTGTTGCCTGTTGTAGAACTTCATATAAATGAAGTGATAGTCTTTTTTTTTAAAGTAGCTATTATTACAGCCATTTACTGTGTGACCTTGAACAAGCAACTACACCTCTCTGAACCATATTACCACCTTCCTCTCAGAGCTCTTGAGGGAAACAGAAAGTGAGAGTTTTCCAAGGACCCCCAAGTGACCTGCAATGCACAGCACACAGGAAAAAGGCTTTTTCCTTCCACTGTCCCTCAAGGCGACAGTTTAGGGACAGCTCCGAGGAAGGTGTCATGGAGACTTTAGCCCTTCTCCACAAATAACCCCATATTAAGTCTTATCAGCTTCAGGACAAGACCCACAGAGCTCTTCCTAAAGAGAAATTCTGGGGACCACTGTTGGGTGAGGGTCCCCCTATCTCCTGGGCTCACCCTAAGTGTGTGCCGTGATTCAATCAGGGTCCTGGCAGGCAACAGGTGGGCATTAGACTTTAAGTGGCCGCATTTATGAAGGGACATTTTAGTGAAATGGACAGGGTGAAGGACCCCACGAAGTATGGAGTGGTGCCAGGCGACCAGCCTCAGTGAGAGCCAAGCCATTATCACCCTTTGGACAGAAAGCTAGAGTTCAGAGAAGAGCCCCTAGGAGCTGTAGTTCTGGGTACAGGAACACAGCCACTGCCAGAACGGCAGGGATGCAGGGAGGGAACCGGAAAGTAAATATTCCCTCCTCCCCGCTGTCCTTGGGTTTCCTGTCGGCACCTCTGATAGGCCGAACCCAACCAGAAGGTGGAGGGCAAGGAATCTCGGTTGATGAAGTCCTTACAGGGCAGTCTCCCAGGGCCCCCAGACAGGAGAAAAGCCGAGATGACCTGAGGGGCATATGGAGAATTACCAGGACTATTCCAGAAGATTTTTCTATGCAGGTCTCAGGCTGGGCACAAGGGGGCAACAGAGCACCAAGAGACCCAATGAAAGGGACATTTCAATAGCACTGGCCATTTCCCCAGGACTTTTGACTACTAGTGGATGGGTTTGCAGGTTTCTCCTGCTATATCCCTCCTTAGGAAGAGATGGATTTGATTAAGTTGTCATTCTGAAACTGCAAGGCTGTGAACTTTCCATTCCAAGTGATCATCTGTAGAGTTGAGACACAAAAAGTGTCTACAAAATTCTTGTGTTCTGAGCCCAACCATCCTGTTTGCTACCTTATAGTTTCATTAGAGCAGTGGTTCTCAAAAGTGTGGTTCTGGAATCATTAGTTATCATCTTGGAGCGCTTCAGAAATGCAAATTGTTGTGCCCCATCCTTGAGTGACTGAATTAGAAATCGTGGATGGGGGACTGGGAAAAGCTGCATTGTATTAAAAGCCCTGCAGGTGATTGTAATGCTCCTTCAAGTTTGAGAACTGCTGGAGAATAGAAAAAGAATCTCTCAGTGCATCAAACATTAAAATTATCTTGGCTAGGAAAGATGAGGATATCGGAACAAGTCAACCCGTACCCCATATATATATATAGTGGTTACTGTGGGGGGCAGTGACTGGGAGGGAGCACAAAGGAGGCTTCTGGGAGACTGGGGATATTTCTTCATCAGGGAGCTGGCTGCATGGATTGGTTGTGAATTCAGCAGACTATACCTGAGTGTACTTCTTTATATGTTAAACACTAATAAAATGTTAAAGTAGAACATTTGCTCAAGATTAGATACCAAATTGAAAAATCCCTCAGAACCCTGATGACCACACCCGAGTCCCCTGAATCGGGCTGGGCCCCTCCTTGACTACCCAGTTCCAGGACCTGACAACTTTTTATTGTTTATGCTGGATGGAGTTGGGTTTGTCTCTTGCAACCCAGAGTCCTTTATACTTTTAACTCCCAGACATCTTTTGTGTCCTTGGCTTGCTTCTCTGAAAACATTCCTTGCCCTACTTCAACCTTGTGACAGGTGGAAGCTTCCATGGTTTTGCACAATCCCACCTCCTTGGTCACAATTATTGGTCCAGACTGGTAATTCACCCAATCACTGACCAACCAGCAGTTGATTGATCTGCAGATGAACCAATCACAACTCTTCCCCTGAATTTTTGGGCATTGGAGCCCAAGGCTGATTGATGTGAGCTTTGCAGCTGCTGGATGCCATGTTTCTGTAATGTGGAGATGCTGGTCCCAGAGAAAATGCTGACTCACAGAAGGTTAGAGAAGGTATGGGAGGGGCATCCTGGTGGCCTTCAAATCCTTGATTTGATGGCCCTGAAGCCCAGAGGCACATGTGCTCTTCCTTGTTTGATTTGTAGGCCAACTGAGTTCTCTTTTGGCCTAAGTAAGAGCAAGTTTGGTTTCTGACACTTACATCCAATAAAGACCTAAGTAATAATGGTTACTCATCACAAACACTGTAACACACACACACACACATACTCCATATGTACACACCTATAGACATACTCAATCTATGGACACACCACATATGCAGACCCTGACAGTCCACCTCAGTGCACGTGTCTTTATTTCTGGATGATATAAAAGAATAAAGTTAAAAAAAAAGAAAAAACCAACGAAACACCTTAATGGCTCACCCAAAGAAATGTGACCCCTCATTCCCCTCCCCCCACCGATAAATAGAGACTTCTGTCAGTCCACCCTCCCACCCCCATAACCTTCTCTTCTATAGACATACTCTGGGTATATATTACTCTACTCGGCAATAGACATCTCCCGAAAATAGAATTCCAGCCCTGCCACCTGACTCTACCCTGGCCCCATGTCCCTGGGACCCCACCCCCCCGACTTCAGACCACCCGCCACTGCAGTATGCTGGTATCCTTGCCCCCTGTAGTCAGTGCCACACTGTCATCCCACAAGAAGGCCACGTTTGTCACATGGCTGCTGTGTCCGCCGTATTTGTGGCTGAGGGCCTGTGACAGAGAAGGAAATAAAAGGTCAGAGGGGGCAATGCTACTCCATGTCTTCCCAAACTGCCCCCCTTCTCCTCTGCTTAATAAACCGCTCCTTAAGAACAAACAAAGCAAAGGATCTATTTCTTCAACAAGTCAATGTCATTTAAAAAAAAAAGAAAGAGTGTGCACATGGGAAGGCTGTTCTGTATGACAAGATACTAGACATACTATATGCAATGTTTGGACTTTTCAAACACACCAAGTATTGAAGACCATTTTTGGGGACAATCAGGGAAATTTAAATAGAGATTGGGTATTAGATCATATTAAAAAGTTAATTAGGGAGTTCCCTGGTGGTGTAGTGGCTTCAGGTTTCGGCGCTTATCAACGCTGTGGCCTGGGTTCGATTCCTGACCAGGGAACTACCAACATACCAACAACAACAAAAAAAGTTAATTATTGGGTATGGGCATGGATTTGTGGATATGTAGGAATCATCTTAATTTTTGAGATATGAAGCTAATTTTGGGAGCTAAAAGGTCATATGTGGGGTTGTTTTTAAAAACTACAGAAAAAAAAAAAACAAAAAACAAGAGAAAAAGAGACGAAACAAGTATGCCAAGTCTGGTAATAGTGGAATATGGATAATAGATACAGGAAGGATCACTGTACCATTTTATCTGCTTTTATGTACGTAAATTTCATAATATAATGTTAAAACAAATTTCACCTCTGTTACAACCAGAGAATGTGAAAATTAACATCCAGTTTTATCTTCGACGTAGATTATCTATTAGTGGCCAGTGGATGAGTTGAATATACTCTGTTTTTAGAAAGATACATGTTGACATTTAAGAAGAAAGAGATGGGGAGTTCCCTGGTGGTATAGTGGCTTAAGGCTTCGGCACTGGTGCTGTCAGCGCTGCGGCCTGGGTTCGATTCCCGACCAGGGAACTACCCACATACCAAAAAAAAAAAAAAATAGAGGGAGCTCACTTTATTTATTTAATTTTTGTTTGTTTCGTTTTTTTTTTTTTGCTTTTTGGTATGTGGGTAGCTCCCTGACTGGGAATCGAACCCAGGCCGCAGCGCTGACAGTGCCAATGCCCAAGCCTTAAGCTACTACACCATCAGGGAACTTCCTCACTTTGAAATCCCAATTTCCAGCTTCTGTCAAAACCTCACAGGATGTGATGCACTGAACTAGCTTCCCATTAAAAGGGGTGTTAAGGAGCGGCTGCCCTCCAGCCTTTCCTCCAGCCTCATTCAATTATTCTCACTACCTGTCTTACCCTGTGGCGTTAAAGTCTGTAGCCCTTATCCTAGAAGTGCAGGAGAATCACACATGCTATAGATCCAAAAACCTTAGACCTGTAGCTACTTGGAACCATCAGGCCACTTAGAATGTCAACTCGGTCAGGGCAGTGACCCCATCTGACTTGTTTACTGTCAGATCCCTTGTGCCTAAGCACATAGCAGGTGCTCAATAAATATGTGTTGAGTTAATGAGAATGAAAGGTTTAGCAGTGGACTCTGAAATTCAACAACCTTCAGGTTAAGAAAGGCCCTTGGGGTCAAGCCCACTGCCCTCCTCATATAGGTGAGTAAACTGAGGCCTGGAAAGGGCTGGAGGTGGACCAGGGCTGCCTCAATCTTGCCTTCATAGCTGCTTGTTACCTCCACCCTGCCAGCCCCACCACAGGGACTCACTCGAGGCTGACAGCAAGGGTAGCTAAACAGGTGGACTTTGCCAAAGTCATCAGCTGAAGCCAGCAACTTGCCATCGTGGGAGCGAGCCACGGCATTGATGTCAGTACCATCTGCTCCCTCAGACCAGATCCCTGTGGGTAGTGATGATTAAGATGTCAGTGGGAGTCATGGATCCCCCCAAGAGGAACAGGTCCCAGCCCCAGCTTCCCTGCCTGCCTCTCACCTAACCTGTTTCTGGTCAGGGAGGGGCGTCAGAATGACCTTTAGGAAATGTGTATCTGACCATGTGCCCCGACCCCCACAACTGCTCAAAACCCTTCGTGGCTCCCTGGTAGCCTCAGGAGAAGCCCAGGCTCCTCACCATGACCCCCAAGCTCTGCCTGGCCTGGTAGCTCCTAACACATATTGCTCTAACCTTGTCCTTACCAATGCTCCTCTCAAACTACAATGCTTTACCCACCATGCTTTCTCGAATTTCTCCAAATGCCAAGCTCTCTGTCACCTCTAGGTTTTTATACATGCTATTATTCCATTTCCCTAGAGATTGCTTTCCTTCTTCACCACCTTGGAATGTGACTTTTCATCCTCCAGGTCCAGCTTGGATGTCTCTTCCTCCAGGAAGCCCTGAATGACTCCATCCAAGGCTGGGGGCCAAACACCTGCTCTAGGCTTTTTTGTCCCTTCCTGATCTATTTTAGGTTGTCTAGGGACAGGTCTATCTCCTCTACTGGACTATGAGCCCCATGATGACAGAGCTGGGGCTGTTGTGGTCACCACCATGTCCCAGCACTGACCAGCTCAGAGCTGGGCACAGAGCTACTCAGTAGTTACGTGTTAACTGCATTAATGATGCCTGAATGAAGGGGTGGCTGGGGCACCCGCAGTGTGAACCTTTCTGGACCAAATGCTACCACCCATTTGGTTTCATTTCATTACATCCCCAAGGGACTTCACAGTGGTCATCTCATCCTATCCTTTCCTCTTACATAAATACTGCCCACAGGTGTACTCAAGGAGAGAATCTCCCACCCTGTAGGTAACCAATAGAAAGAGACTGTGAAAACTAGCAGACAGGGATGTTTCTTGGAACTTCTGTCTTCAGTGGGACCTTCCCCATTCCAGAACTTACCGAACACCCCAAAGCCCAGGACACAAGTAGCTGTGGCCCATTCTGTGTTCCTCACAGCATCTGCACTGGTAATCTGTTTACAGGTTGCTGCATCCCCTGAGGCAGAAAATGGGTGGAGAGGTTCAGAGCCAAAAGAACTACTTACTTAACTCATCCATTTCAAAGGCGAAGGGCACTGATGTAGGAGGCAGGAAGCTGGGGTCCCAGGGTTTACTCCACCTCTCGGGTGGCTGAGAGGGCTGGTCCCTGTGTTCTGACCCCCCCAAAACCTGAGCAGAGGCATCTGCTTAGAAACCTGTATCCCACCCATCCAACCAGAAAGGGGTGGAATTGGTGAAACGTGGGGTCCACCAAGGAGGAAATCAGAAGCCAGGAAACCATTAAATCAGAATTGCTCCTAAATACAACAGTCAGAGGAGAGAGACTTGAAAAAGCCCCTGCTCCCTCTCCCAGAACTCAGGGAAGTCTATGCAAATCACACATGCAAATTACGAGGCTGAAGGAGGAATGCCTTTGGGTCTTGGAGAACTCACAGTACAAAATCTCATAATCTCCGGAGTTGGTGACAAAGCAGCTGCTGTCCTGGGCCCAATCCAGGTGGGTGATAAAACTGGAATGGCCCTGCAGGGGAGGGAAAAGGTAGAGTTAGCACTGGAAGGGGCAGGATTAGATCAGGAAGAATGGATGGCAAAATACAGAGGTGCGGTGAGAACACAGTGGGGCTAAAAGGATACACAGGCCTTTGCAGTGTGGGGGCAGGGCCGGACTACCATGGGCGGGACCAGACTGTGATGGGCGGGGCTAGACAAAAAAGGGCTTAGAACACAAGGGAAATTTAGAACACGTGGGCAGAGCTAGACACAGAGGAGGGGGCTTTGAATGCAAGGGGCTGGGCTACACAGGTGTGCTTAGAATGTGAGGGGCGGGGCTACACAAAGGGGTGGGGCTACACAAGGAGTGGGCTTAGAACACAGGAGAGGGTAAATGTGTGGGCGGGGCTTAAGCCTTCTTGACATGATCAGGGAAGTCAGTTGAGTGCTGAAGCTGTGCTCCCTTGAGGTAGAAAATCGGTTAATTCTGCACCCCCTGGGCGTAGTGGCGGCGCGGGCTGGGGGCCACTGCCCACTCACCGAGCACTTGCCCAGGCGGCTGACCTTGCGGCCGCCTTGGTCCACCGTGTACACGTACACCAAGTTGTCGTGGGAGCCCACGGCCAGGTACGCCCCGTCTGGGGGAGGGGGAGGGGGCTATGAGGAGACACCCAGGATCTGCCCCTCCTCTCAGATTCAGCCCCCCACTATCCCAGATTCCTTAGTCTTCCCAAACTCCATCCCTACAACAGTCCTAGACCCACCCCCAGGCCTGGACACACCCTTCCCTCTGCCAGTAACTGAGCTTCAGGTCCCAGCTTGCCTCTCCAAGGTTCCAGGCCCCACCCCTTACCTGGGGAGAAGCTGACCACTGAAATCTGCTCATTGCCATCTGTATGGATAGCCACCAGGTCATGGGTCTCTGTGTCCAGCAACAGCCATCTTTAAGGAGAAGGTATTGGGGGCGAAGAGGAGGGGTGAGCTGATCTGATAGGAGGGGGGCAATCTGTGGGGCCTGAGGGAGGGGCTCTAGAAGAGGTTTGAAGAGACAGACTCCCAAGGAATGTTGGGAGATCAAGTCCTGATAAATAGTTGGTACCTAATTAACATAGCCCATGGCCTCTGGGGCAGTAAGGAAGGGGGGTGTCATGGGACAGTTTTGGGGAGGGAGAGCAGAGAAGCCCTTCCCAAATGCCCAATTAAGCTTTACCTGCCAGTCACTGTGCCCACAGCCAGGACAGAGCCACTGGGGTGGAAGCCAGCAGAGCGGGCGGGGTCCTGAGGAGGAAGAGAAGAGGCAGGGCTCAAAGCTGGGGTCCTCTGTCTGTCTGGCCATTCCCCTGCCTCAGAGCCAACTTTCAGCCTGGCATGAAGGCTCTCACCTCCCTCTGTTGCCCTCCAGGAATCCAGTGCCCCAGACACTATGGAAACCATTCCCCTTTCCTTTAATAAGCTAGCCCAAACTATGGGTTCTGGATCCTTTTTTACCTGTTGTAAATTCCCACAGCTTGACTCATCCAAGATGATTTCCTTAGGTGATTCTCTAGAGTGAGACTACTGGGACAAAGAGTATCTATATTTTTAAGATTTTTGATATATAATGACAACCTGCTCTCCATAAAAGTTTATCAACTTATCTCTAGGTGTATCTGAATGCCTGTTTCCCCTCATCTTTATCTAACACCCAGCACTGGGTATTATCATGTTTAAACTTGGGAGTGGGGAGGCATATTTAGTTGGTTCAAAAGCAACAGAGAGGGAGTTCCCTGGTGGTGTAGTGGCTTAAGGCTTCGGCGCTGGTGCTGTCAGCGCTGCGGCCTGGGTTCAATTCCCAGCCAGGGAGCTAGCTACCCACATACCAAAAAGTAAAAAAAAAAAAAGGCAACAGAGTACCAAAGAATCAGACTTGGTTTAAACTGTAGTTCTGACACTTCCTAGTTATATGACATCAAATAACTTTCCCTGTCATAGCCTCAGCTGCCTCATCTGGCAAATGGAGTTCAATACACACTTTCCAGGATTGTTATAAGCAAGGTGTGAAGTCTGTAGAATGGTAAGCTGGTAAGTTGGCCCACAGGAAGCACTCAGTAAAGGTCGGCTATGATTCTAAATTCACTGTGTTTATGGATGAGTGATTTTACCTTTCTAAGCCTGTTTCCAAGTGGGGAACTGTGGTCCTTACTGCCTTGTGGAGGTCACGGGGAGAAGTTAAAAAGACAAATGTGTATAAAGTGCTAAGCCAGTTTCTCTAGGGGTGGTCAACAGATCACCTGAATTGGAATGACCTGAGGAAGTTCATTACAAACTGTACATTTCTGGCTCCAAACTCAAACCCCCTGAGTCAAGACTCTGTGAATGGGGCTCAGGATTCTGTGTTTTTAACAACTCCCAGGTGAGATTCTGGAGCCCTGGCAAAATAGAGAACGGCTGTGCTGAACACAGTCTAGTTATGCTGCTAAATTATTATACATGCCCTAACAATTCCCAGGGCACACTATCTCTGATTCATAGAAGTTCAAAGACAATCAAGTGTTCCAGGAACAAAGGTAATCCTGGATTCCTGGAGCAAAGCCTCAAAGAGTGGTATGTGGGATACAATGGACTGACCTTGTAGTGTCCCATACTGCACAAGCAGGGAAGCTTAAAAACTACACTGCCCAGAATCCCTTGCAATTATGATTCTGCTGTGATTTGAGTCTGACAATAAGTTGCATTTTTGTGGGTGCCAAAAGGCAGAAGGTGGTGGCTCTACTTCTGCCAATTCCATTGACCAGCTGAGTCGTGAAAATAATGGCATTTGCTATGCTAGTGAGCAGTCAGTAACCTTGAAAAGCAAGGGCACAGAGTACTTATTTTTGGCCAGTGCAAATGTAGCCACTGTTGGTTCACTTTAGAGCAACACAGTCCAACAGAACCTTCTGTGATGATAGCAATGTTCTCTTGCAGCACTTTCAAATATAGTAGCCATTAATCATGTTAGAACGGTAGCTAATGCAACCAAGGAACTAAATTTTTAATTCTGTTTACATTTTTAAATTAGTTTTAAGTTTGAATAGCCACAAATATTAAACATTGTAGCTCTATAAGCAACACTTACAGTGAAAACAGCTCCCTGGTTCCTGAATTACAGTGACAACAATGGCATTTCCTTGAATTCAAGGGGTTCCTGACTCTCCACCCTCCTGACTATGGCAAAGGCAGCAGCTCCCCTGACAGGTTGGTTCTGTGGTATTGTTCTGGGCATACTTACAGTTGAGAACCCTCCCTTCTAGCCCTTCCAAACAACTATGGAAGTACCTTTCCTGTATTAAATTCCCTTCATCTTAAAAAGACCAGGCATAGGTTCTGTCTGATGCACTGAGTCCTGACACACTAAGGACAAGTGGTTCTGTTAGAATGGTTTGCCACCCTTCCTGTCCCCTTACCTCAATGATCCTGCTCCAAAGGGGCTGGTGGGATTCTGCACTCCACAAATGTACCAGCTTATCTTGCCCGCATGTCACAAACTGTGCCTGGCTGGGATGCGTGGCCAGGCCCCACAGCTCTTCCACATGGCCCTGGCAGGAAGAGGAGACCACAAATCCTGAATCCTTTCCCCTCAAAGCCTGATGCCAAAAAGAAGGTGGACTAGCCCCAGCAACATACCTACCCACAGGTCACCCAGAGAAGACCCTTTCCCCTGAATTTCTTAAGGCTGTTATCAGGCAGACCCCTGCCAGTGAGTGGCTTGAGGCAAATACCCTCCCAACTGTGCTTTCCAGTTTGCAGAGTGGGAGGCAAGAGGGCATGATGGGTAAGAGCTTGACCTTGGGAGTCAGATGGTACCCAGAAGGCTGTGGGATCCTGTGGAGGGTACTCAGCCCAGTGGATCTGACTTCAGCTCTCTCTTACTGACTATGGCAGTCACCTAGATGGATAACTTCTCTAGGAGCCTCAGTTTGATCTTCTGTAAAATGGGGCTAATCATCGCACACGCCTCATAGCGCTGCTGTGCTCTCTCGAATCATGGATGGAAAAATGTACAAGGTTAGTACCGAGTGCTTACAAAATGGAAGTGGCAAAGAAGTGGCTAACTATTAACAACATATAAAATCATTAAGACTGATAATCAATATAATTGTCATTATCAGTATTACTATAATGATAATAAATCTAACAACGTATTAATATACATTAATAATATAATAATATATGATATTGATAATATTATTGGGGTCCCCAGGGTCTCTTCTGGGGACACCTAGAAAATCCATCTAGCCCTTGTTTATCTTTATCTTCTTCCTACAAAATCTAGAGCCAAAGTGGGTATCTAAATGCAACAGCATGGATTTCAACTATCCTGTAAGAAGGAAAATGCTCGGAGAGGGTGAAGAACCACTAAACAAGGAGTAATTTTGGCCAAGGCTGTGAGCACTTACTCTGTGCCAGGCAACATTCTAAATGCTGTACATAAACTGACCGATGGAATTCTCACAAAACCCCATGAGGTCGGCTCTGTTCTGTTCCTGTTCTATAAAGGCCAGAGAGGTTACTCACTTGCCTCAAAGCACACAGCTAATGAGCAACAGGGCTGTAATTAGATCCCAGGCAGTCACACTCCAGAATTCATATCCCTAACCACCATACCATACCACCTCTTGGGGGGTGGGATTTTTAAGTGGGTAAGGATAGGGTTTTGACACACCAGGAGGTTAAGAGCGGGCATTGGAGCTACAAGAAGAAAAACAGATCCTCGGAGCTGCAGACCCAAGAGGTATGTGAACCAAGGTGGGTGCAGCCTGGGTGACAACCTGCCTGGGTACTTACCAATAGAAAAGACCACCACCCTGATCAGAAGAGCTGGGGGCCACACAGGTGGAATAGGATCCTGGGGACCCTCTGCTGTGCTAGCAGTTACTCTTTTGGTTGCTAGGTCATGGGGAGTTCTGGGAGGGGTCCTAGGTCAGGAGTGGGGTTACGAAGCAGGAGCAGGTAAAGGGAAGGCCAGTGGTGTTTGCCAGGCCAGAGGAAAAGGGATGGGGAAGAGAGGAGGGATGAATGGAACAGGGAAGAGAGATGGTGGGGGAGTCAGAAGGGCAGGCACAGAAGAGAGAGCTCACCTGGACGAGCAGTGAGAAGCCCGTGTGTACAGAGCCCTGCACGATGGAGTTGCGGGTGGTCCCCACATACAGTGTGTCTCCCCGGCCCTCTGCCACTGTGCGCACAGGGCCAAAGTCCTCGGGGACCTGGGCAGGCAAGAGCAGGAAAGGCGGGGAGGTGAGTGTACAACAGACATATGGGTGGGGCTGGGAGTGACATGCTGGCGAGGAGGATCTAGCATTAGGAGCCCTAGTCAGGTGAAGGGAGGTCTCCTCACCTTCATAGGAGCCTCTTCCCTTTCTCACCTCCACCTCCTGCAGCTTGCTGTAGTCAGAACCCCAAAGGACCACTCGCCGATCACGGCCCCCTCCAGACACCAGCGTCCCGTCCCGCAGGGCGCAGAGCCCAAACACGCCACCATCATGGGCTCCCAGCACTGTCTGTGTGATGCGGTTCCCACCTGTTGGGTGACCAGGGGCATGGGTCAGCATGCAGAACCTTCCTCCGTACTCACCCGAAAGCACCTCCAACTCTCAATCCTACATCCGGCCATTTACTTACCCACCTTTCCTTCTACCCACCCACTCATCTGTTCAAATACCCTGTCACCCATCCTTTAAACCATCTGAACTAATGTCTACCCATCTATCCATCCACCATTGATCCATTCACCTGTCTGCTGGTTTGTCCAGCCATCCATCCACTCAGCCTCTCACCCATTCATCTACCCATCGATGTACTCATCCATCCATCCATCTGCCAATCCATCTCTCATCTATTTATTCACTGTTTTTCCAAGTACCCACTGAATGATTTCACCAATCAATTCATCTTCCAAACACCCACCCATTCCCATCTATTTTCCCATCCATCCATCCCTACATCTATCCACTCATTAACCCATTCAACCAACATTTATTTAACTAGCATTTACTTTGGGTCCAGCCTCATGCTGGGTGATACTGGGGACACAGTGCTGACCAAGACAACCTCAGATGTTACCCTTACAGGGCTCGCAGTCCAATTTCTGAGACATACTCACTACCAGTCAGTGACAACCCAAGGTTGGGAAGGGGAAACCCAGGAGGCTGTGGGATCTCATACAGCCTGGTAGGTCAGGGAGAGCTTCCTGGAGGAAGGGATGACTGAGCAAGGATCTGAAGGTTAAGTAGGAGTCAGCTAGGGGAACAAAGGGTGAAGAAAATATTCTAGGCAGAAGGAACATGTGCAAAGGGAGGAGAGTAGGACAGAGTGTGGACTATTAAGGAACTAAAAGAAATCGGCTATGACTAAGGATAACATGAAAGGGGCAAGAGAAGGCAGGGCCAAACCACAGAGTCTTTGAGGTCTCAGTGAGGAACCTGGACCTTGTCCTGAGGGAACTGGAAAGTAATAGAAGAGTTCAGTGGGGTAAGGACAGGGTTAGATTTACATTTGGTTCTGAGAACAAACTGAACCAGAGAGGGTAAGACTGGAGGCTGTGCGACTAGAGACAGGCAAGGGGGCAGAGGAGGAAGAAGGAATAACCCTCTTCAATTCCCATCCTTCAAGACTCAGATGTGGTGCCACATGTACATGCACCGTTTTTTCCACCCATCCTTCCACCCACCCACCCATTTGAACCCAGTGATGAAACTGGGGATATGGAAACAAATCAGAGCCAGTCTCTGCCCTCAGAGAGCTTACAGTCTTCTGGGAAAGACACACTGCCAATTACTCAGATCTGATTTTCAGCTGTCTAATCTCAAGAAAAGCTCCAAACAATCCCAGGAGGAAGGTAATGATGTTATACCCACATTATAGATGGGGCAACTGAGTCTCAGAAGGGACGTAACTCACCCAGAGAGCATACAACACTGCTGAGACCAGAATCCAAGCCTATCCAACTCCCAAACCCATTCCCCTCCATTCCCTCTGCCTGGGATAGCCCACAGGGAACCAAGCTCCCCCAGGTCAGGAGAACTGGCACTTAGTGATAATCCCTGCTTCCCCCTCACTGACAGGCAGAAATCTGAGGCTGAGAAAGGGAAAGGGTTTACCAGAGGTCACAGAGTGACACCTGGTTCAGGCCTATCTCCCACATACCCATGGGTGGTGGGACAGATGGCTTAAAAGGACAGGGACCTTAGAAACCAAATGCCCTGACTGCCTGGTGTGACCACTTGGTGGGTCACTTCCGTTCTCTGAGACTACCGTTTTTCATTTGTGAAATAGAAATATATTCAGTGCAACCCTGAATAAAGAGCATAATGTATGTGAAATCAAAAGTCCCAAGGCCAAAAACTTACTCATGTGTTCATGCCATCTATTGGCTGGGCCAACCCATTCATTCCTTTATTCACAAGTCACCCAAAGGTTGGAACAGCCCATTAAGCCAGTGGTTGGGACAACCATTTATTCATCCATCCACTGCCCAGGACAATCAATTCATTTATTCATTCAGTAATCAATTCACTTTCTGGAATAAGTCATTCTTCATAACCATTAATCCATTGGTTGAGATAACCATTCATTCATTCATTCATTCACTCCTCACTTTATAGATCCAGTGCCTGGGAAAAGACCTATTCATTAATACAGTCATCCATTATGGGGACAACCATTCATTTTTTTAGTTGTTCATTCATCCAATCATCTACCATTATGTAGTACAGTACATTAATTTACTCATTCTTTCATTCATTGACTAAGACACCCTTCATCCTTCATTCCCTTATTCATTCATTGCTCTGGGACCAACCACCTCTCCATCCATCCACCCACAATTAGGTTACCCCAATTCACTTACAGTCCAAATTTGATCCCTAACATGGAATTTGCAGGGGACAAGGGTGGGAAATAGGTGAGATGTTGGAGCTGAGCCTTGATGGGGTGTTGGAATTGAACAAGTAAGGATTCAGTCTGTTTTATCATACATTGCACACAAGCAACGCCAGAGAAAGGGAGACAGCCAAAGGAGGTTAAGGAGAACCAGGTTATAGACCAATCGGGTGGGGTGACACTGACCTTTGCCCCAGACATAGATGTTCCCCCCAGAGTCCCCGGTAACCACATCACCACCTTCCAAAAAGGTGATACACAGCACATACTTCGGTTTCTCTTGTTTCTAAGGTGGGGGAGAAGGGGAAGGTGTCAGAAGGTCGCTGAAGCCGGGTGGCCTCCCAGAGCTTGCCCTTCGTCCAGGACCATGGTCTGGGGGATCCCCTCCATGCTTTTGGATGAGGCCCTGTGTGAAGCATCTCCATTTCCAGTGTGCCTCTATGGAGCACTCACATGGCCCAGAGTGTCTGATCATACTGTCTGCCTTCCCCACCCATTCTGTCTCCTCTCTGATTTCTGTCCCCTCTCTGTCCTTGGATTCCCTTCCTCTCTTCCCCTTGGATTCCCCTCTCTGTCCCTGCCCCTCAATCCTCCCCTCCCTCTCCCTGCCCATCTTCTGTCCATCTCTAGTGCCCCTCCTGGCCCCACCCTCCTCTCAATATCTTCTCAGTATGTCTGTTTCTTCTCCATCTGTGCCTGGTGTTCTCAGGGCCTCCCTTTCTGGGATGAAGCCTCAACTCTCACCAAAGGCAGGGGTGCCCCTGCATCTTCTCTCCTAGGTCCTCAGCTTCCCACTCAGGTTCTCACTGTGTGTTTCTCCCCACCAGTCAGTCTAGGACCCCTCCGTGTTTATCCATAATATCAGCAACTACAGTGCCCATTTCTTGAGCATTTACTGTCTGCTAGGAGCTGCTATGCTGTTCATCCCATTGAATCCTCACAACTTCAGAGTTAAGGAAGATCATCCTCATGGTAAGGATAAGGAAACTGAGGCCCCAGCAGGCAACATCAGTGTCCCTATAATCTCCGGCCTTTGGGACCCTCTGGAGTATCCTGTTGTCTGTCTAAGTGTCCCTGCCTGCCTCTTTCAGGCCCAGCCCATCCCTGTACCACCAGTACTCACCTCAAAGAGGCCCTGCCGCTTGCTCAGGTTGCCCCCATCCAGGCTCCAGAAATAGATATGGGATTTCCCGCAGGTGATGAGCATAGTCGGGTCTGTGGGGTGGAAGGTGGCCACCAGCACAGCCTCGTTGGAGCACTTTGGGGAGTGGGAAGATCTCAGTGAGGTCCTCAAAGCCATCGGGGCCACCACACCCACCCCCCATAGGATTGCCTTATACAGCTGTGTGGGTTGTGCACTGCACACTCAACTTGCCTGTATCTTTCCTATCTGAGGCAGGGCCAGCAGCGATGCATTATTGCCATCTTCAAGACTCTGCCTCAAGCATTATGCTAAGCACTTCACATCCATTAACTCACTTAACCCCACAGCTCCCTGATAAAGTGAGGGCAAGTGACTTGCTTAAGGCCACACAGCCAGGTAAGTGTTGTGTCCAGAATCAGCTCAGCTCATGTAGGTCTGATTCTGGAGCCCAACATCTCAACCATTTCTCCTTCCCCAAACTATGGGCCCTAAGCCAGAACCCAGGTCTCCTACCCCTAGCCCTGAACAGGCACATGACCTTGGACAAATAGTTCTGCCCTCTACAATGTCTCAGATTCCTCATCTGTAAAATAGGCCACTGGCCAGGGATGCAAGTCAAGGTCTGTCTTGGACATCACAGCACTGTTGAGTTAGTAGCCACCTTGTACCAACCCCTTTGTTGGACCTAGTCTGCCCACCTTATAGCACAACATCAAAGCTAAAGGTCTGCAAGGAAGATGCTACCATAATCCCCATTTTACAGATGATGCAACCAAGACTCAGAGAGGGCAAGCATTTGCCCAAAGTCACACAGCCATCAAACGGCAAAGCCAGGACTTAAATGTTAGTCTATCTGATTCCAGACACCTGACCATTGAGATCCAGCCAGGCCCATGGGGTACCCCAAGGAGAGGGGATGAGAATAATCACCCCACCTTGCTATCCACCACCTTGGCCTCCTTGGCCCAGTCCCACACGGAAAGCACGTGATCATTGGATTCATCCACCACACAGAGCAGGTTGCCCCCATTCTAGGAAGAGGAAAGAGGAGGGGGAGAAGAGCAAGATGGGTCAGGATCCACCCCCTACCAATACTTCACCTGCTGGGGAATTTGCCCCTCAGGTCTGTTTTAAGATTTCTAAAGTCTCTGGCCCACGTTATGTGAAGCACATTAAAATGCATACTCCCCATCCAGCAGCCATATATACATTTAAAAGGTTTTTATAATTTTCCTTTCAAAATGACTTGTCCCTGAGAAATCAATCTAATTTACCCTCAGCCACAATTTCTCTGCAGGCATTACAGGGTCAGGAATTCTTACTGAGACTATCTAATCTACATTTTCCTATGGAATGACTTTTATGTATATGAAATTAAACAATTAACAAAGTGGGTAAATGCTGTTTTTTCATACCTTTAGTTAAACATACGTTAATTTTGATTTTGCCGGGTCCCGCCCACTCTTCACACACACACACACACACACACACACACACACACACATTTTGGCAACAAAATATTTTTTTTGGAGCTCCCTGGTGGTGTAGTGGCTTGGGGCTTTGGTGCTGGTGCTGTTGGTGCTGTGCCCTGGGTTCGTTTCCCAGCCAGGGAACTGCCCACATACAAAAAAAAAAGAAAAAATTTTTTTTTCTCCTAAAGCTTTCAGATGTTTCCTCAGGCCTCAGAAAACCTGTGAGGCTCTAACCCAGGGCTTCTTAAACTATCTGTGGGAGGATGCGCTGTTTTTTATTGACCAATCCATTTCAGGCCAACATTTTGGTAAAATACAATAAAAATGTAAAATATGATTTTAAAAATAAGCAATAAAGCCCAGCAATCACGTACTTGGATGTTGTGGGAATGTCAAAATACTCTATAAATTCCTAAAGGCTTACTCTCAATTTCTATACTTATTCCCACCAGACCTGCCAACAGCTATCCTGTCAACACCCATCTAGGGTGATAGTACCAAGAGCCCTGGACACTGAGCTGAAAATGCCTAAGGATAAGGACCTTTGGAAAATGAAAGGTGATGTGAAAAATAATGCAACAAGCAATAACTGATCTACAAGGGATCACTGAGGAGTATATATGGGGCAATCAGGACCTATGGGTCCCCCTTTTAAGAGCTAACAGAGCAAGCCTATAAGGACGAAGAGTGGGCATACAGCCTAGAGTTCTGTCAAGGGGTGTGGCCTACACCTGTGACATTACAATGAAGTCACAATCTCTATCCCAAAGGGGCAGGTGGGAAGGTGCAGGACTGGCTTCTGATTTTGGAGGGGAGGGGGCAAGTGAGGGTTGGTGAAGGACTTACCGATTTGGAAAAGCCCACACAGCACACGGCTCTGTCAAACACCCCCAGGCCCAGCACATGTAAGGTAGAGAGGGAAACTGAGTCCCAGATGCGCACATGGGGTGGCAATGGCTGCAGGAAAGAGAGAGTCTGTTGTCTGGGGTCCCAGCTGCCTGCATCTCCCACCCCGGAACCCCACCCCAGTCTCCCCATCCTGCTCCCTCCACTTTGTTACCTTCCCCTCCTTAGTGGTGCCTGCCACCTGGCCAGTGGCAATGGTGACCATATCAGGGTGGACAGCCAGACTAAAGAGAGAGAGGACAGATGGACAGGCTCAGTGGGAGACAGGGGACCAAGGATCACTCCACAGCAGGCCAGTCACAATGCCTGAGTATTCATTCCACAAGCTGGTTAGATTATTATTTAGTTAACAAACATTTCCTTAGTCTTTTAGTGGCAATAAAGTGGTACCTCAGCTCAGAAGCAAGACTCAGGCCTGGAGTCTCTAACACAAATGCCTGCAGGGCTCAGGCCTGTACCACAAATGGCCAGGAGGGGGCACCCATTTAAAGGGGCCGCCACCAAACAGGTGCAACACACTGCAGGATTGTCTGCCATGCCAGCTCAGAGTTTTCAAAAGTGAAAAATCCAGGCATTTGAGTGGATTCATTGACATATGAAATATAGTCAATCCATATTCCACCCCCACCTCCCGAGTTCAGCCTGCAGGCCAACAAAGGCCCAGCCCGGCTGTGCCGCTCTAAATGTCCTCCTGAGCGGGAGCTTTCTCTCCACCCTCCCAGGTCTCACCATTTGATGTCATCATTGTGTCCCAGGTAGTGTCGCTGCCTCTGTTCCTCCACGCTGTACAGCACAGCCACGGAGGCCACGAAATACACTATTTCCCCTGTGGGCAGCAGGTAAAGGTTGGCACGGCAGTCTCGGCCACGGTAGCCATAGCTGCAGATGCCCAGGCCGGTTAAGGAGCCTGTTTGACATAGTTCATGCTGACTACCGGACTCAACGAGGTTAACTGGACTGGGTTTTCTTGCTTCCACTCTTATCCCCATGGGTGCTTGAATGCTAGTACCCCCCAAAATTATGTCCACCAAAATATTAACCCCACTGAATCTGTAAATGTGACCTTACTTGGAAAAGGAGTCTTTACAGATGTAATTAAGGATCTCAAGATGAGATCATCTGGATTATGTGGGTGGGCCCAAAATCCAATGACAAGTGTCCTTATAACACACAGAGAGAAGACACAGAACCAGGGGTAGAAAAGGCCACGTGAAGACAGAGACTGGAGTGATGCAGCTACCAGCTAAAGAATCCTTGGGGGTTGTCAACAGCCACCAAAAGCTAGGAGACAGACATGGAACAAATTCTCCCCTAGAGCCTCAGGAGGGAGTGTGGCCCCACCAATAACTTGATTTGGGATTTCTGGCCTCCAGAACTGTGAGAGATTTTTCTGTTGTTTTAAGTCACCAAGTTTGTGGTAATTTGTTTCAGCAGCCACAGGAAACTAATATAAGCTCTGGTCCATCCCACACACCCTCCCAAGAGATTCTGTTAAAACCTATTAACACTTATCAGCTCACATCCCTCCACGGCTCAGAACCTTCCCATGAGTCCCCTCTCATATGGAATAAAAGTCAAAATCCTCATTAAAACCCAGAGATGAGGCCTGGCCTGATCTGGACCCTGATTCCTCATTTCTCTCACACTACTCAGCTCCAGTCATACGAGTCTCCTCCCTGTTCTCATCTCAGGGTGTTTGCACTTGCTATTCCCTCCACTTCAGTACTCTTTCCACTCATCTCTCCATGGCTCCCTCACCTCCTTCAGGTCTGTGTTCAATTGTCAGTTCCTTGGAGAGGCCTTGCTGCCCATGCTATTTGAAACTGCAAACTCATCCATCCTCATTGCCTTCATCCCCTTTCCTTCTTCGTATTTCTGCAACACACTCACCAGCATCCCATATGCTGTGTGTTTTAATTTATCTGTCTCAACTAGTGTCCACTGCAGGAGAGCAGCAATCATTGTCCATTTTGTTTACTGTACTACCCTGTGCCCAGATCAGGGCCTGATACACAACTGACATAGAAGTCAATACCGGCTGAAAGAATGGCTGACTCTCCCTATTCAGAACTTTCTGTGGCTCCCCAGTACTTCTAGGAGAAAGCCCAAGCTCCTCCCACTAGCCTGGTTGGTCCCTCCCTGGCCTTAGCAGGCTTCCTGCCTTCCCTTACTATCTGATTTGGGAGTTCCTCAAAATGCCAAGATCATTACTGCCAACCAGGGCCTTGGCACTAACTTTCCCTTTGCCTACTACATTCTACCTGCCATTCTTCTTAGCTGTCACCTCCTCAGAGCTGCCCTCAGGCTCATTTCCTCCATTGAATTTATTCCACTTAGTAATTATCTGGTTAACTGGTAAACTCTACCTACTCCCCAATGAGACTGAATTGCATGGCAGCTGAGACTGGGCCATTTTGTTCACTTCCGTAACTCTTCCTCTGAGAAGCCCTCCCTGATCCCCAGGCTGGGGCAGCTGCCTTCTCTGGGTTCCCTGATCCCAGCCTTGCCCACTCTGAACTGTCATTGTCTAGGAGCCTGTCCCCACACTGGACTGTGAACCCAGGAGGGCAGGCAGACACTATCATGGTGACTACTGCATCCACAGCCATGGGCCCAGAAAATGTTCAGAAAAGATTTGAATGAATGTCAATATGTATCTCCTCACCCCACAAAAATGCCCCACCCAGTAGTTATTTTTGAGATGGGAAATGAGATCCACACTAAGTTTTGCTGTCTTAGCTGCCTCTTATCTGATGCTTATCAAGCCTGGCCTGGCATGCCCGCTTGGTATTCCGGGATTACCGTGTTATTTCCAGCTGCCTTGAGGAGACTGGGCTCCAACATCCCTGCCTCCTACAGAGTGGAAAAGAAGGTCAAGAGAAGAGGACAGGGACTGGGTCCCTAGGATGTGGATCCCAAGCCCCAGTGGGCTTTTTGAAAAAAGCTGAGGGCCCAGAAGCAGTTTTTGACTCAGATCTGCTTTGACTCCCTACAACAGGGCTAGGTCCCCTCTCTTGGCCTCAGTTTCCTCATCTGGGGAGTGGGGGTATTAATTCCCATCCTGCAGGGCTCAGAGAATTGTCAGAGGCCACTGGTTGTAAAAAATACATTCTTCATCCTACAAAAGAGAAGGGTCGTATTATTCAATGTATTTATACATCAAAGAACTTAGGATAGTGCTTGGCATGTAAGTGCTCAATGATTATTTTTATCAATCCCTGTTTATGGGGCACACATTATGAATTCAGGACCTTTACACATTGTTTCACAGCCCTATGAACGCGAGATCATGAAATCCACTTTTCAGAAAAAACAACTGAGGCACGGAGGCAAGGTAACTTGCCCAGGGTCACACAACCAGTCAGAGGCTAGGCTGGGGTTTCAAACTGTTTCTGTCAGGCTCTAAAGACAAGGTTGTTGGGAGTTCCCTGATGGTGTAGTGGCTTAAGGCTTTGCCGCTGGCGCTGTCAGCGCTGCGGCCTGGGTTCGATTCCCAGCCAAGGAGCTACCCACATACCAAAAAGCAAATAAATAAATTAATTTAAAAAAAAATAAAAAAAATAAAGACAAGGTTGTTAATCATTACCAACTTCGGTTTCTCAAACACACCAAGCCCACTCTGGCTACAGAGCCTTTGTATCTACTAAGGCCTCTGGAGCATTCTAGTTCCTCCTATGCTGGCTTATAGCTGTTCAATTCTCAGCTTCGATGCCCCCTACTAAGAGAAACCTAGTTATTCCCTTCATGTAAACTTAGGTTACTGTATTCCCAACATTTATCACTAACTGAAATGTTTATCTAATCACTGGCTTCTGTGTTATCTGCCCTTCGCCCCTCTAGGTGAGCTGCACGAACCAGCTTGCAAGTAGAAGATAATCTGACATACCAAAAGCACTCAGCAAACATTTGCTGCTTTAATGAATCATAAAAGATCATTTCAGCTCACCTGCCCTCCTCAGTTCTCTCCTTGGCCCCCACCAGCCACAGAAGCCTGTAAGTCCCACCTTCAGTATAAAGACCTCCCACCTGCTTAAGTCCCACACCAGATGGGTTTTTGTTCCCTCCTTATTGAGGGATGGGGGGGGGGGGGAGTAGAAGCAGAGAGGAAGGGAATGAAACAGCAAAAGGATACACCCAGTCCAGCTTGAGTCTGCAAGAAGGCAGCTCTGAGCGTGTGTCCAGGCTGTAGGTGGGCGCCAGCTCGTCGGGGATCAGCATAGGCACAGGGCGGCCCCTCAAAAACATTTTCACGGAGCCCTCCTCTGCCAGGACATGCCCAAAGGTCAGGTGCTGACTCCAGCCCCCATCCCTTTTTCCTCTCCCCTTCAGGCTTTACTTTTTATATATATAAAAAACAACAACAAACATAGGTGGGGGAACTGAGGCCAGAGAGGCAAAGGCCTGTCCCCTGAGCTCCAGCTCCCAGCCTCTCACCCCAGCAAGCCCCCAGCCAAGCCCCTCCCGCCCTCCGCACTTACCCATGCTGAAGATAACTTCTTTGGTTTTGCTGTCAGGACAGGACAAAGGGGAAAAAAAGCAGCCTAATTAGCAGACAGGTCAGAAAAGGGGAGACACCATTCCCCCACCCCACCGCTCCGGGGGAGGTCCTGATGAATAATGGGGGCCGCGTAAGGAGCGGAGCGCTGCCTCTCTGCAGGCCGTGTGCTTTGCTCGGTTGATCTTGCAGAGCCTAAGACACAGGCCCAGAGAGGCAGTGATCGCCAAAGATCACACAGCACGAAGTGGTAGGGTCGCGATCCTGGAAGAAGGGAGTCAGCAGGGACCCCTCCCTCCTAACCAGCGCGGCTCTCCCAACGCTCCCCACCCCCACTCCCACAGCGTCCCAAACTTCAAGTAGCAGGGAAAGCGGTGAAGGTTAAGGGAAGGGGCGTGTCTCCACGTTCCCTCCGCCGGCGCAAAGGGGTGATGCTCGCGGGCCCGGGTCCCTGGTGAGGGAGACCTGGGACCCAGGCCCCGGGTGAGCGGGGTGGAGGGGATCTGTGAGAGGGTCTCACCCAGCTCCAAAGCTACTCATGGCGGCGGCTGGCGGAGTTTCGGGGCCGGGGGTGGAGCCGGGACCGGCCCCGCCGCTACCGGCCCCGCCGCTTCCGGCCTTGGGAGGTGCCCGCACCGCCGCACCCTGCCCCGCCCTCCGCGGCTGACCCCGGGAGCCGGCGGGTCACAATGGGTCTCAGGTGCCGGATTGTGGGGTTCTGATACCAGGTTCTTTTTAGGAGGTGGGGGAGAGTGTTGTTTGAGAACATGGACTCAGGGGCGTGTCCGCCTGAGTTCAAACCCTGCTCTGCCGCTTCCTAGCAGTGTGATCAAGTTGCCCAACCTCTGCCTCGGTTTCCTCATTTTAAATATGGGGCTAATAAGAGTACCTACCTCCCGGGTGGTTGCGAGAGTTAAATTGGTTAATTCATGTAAAGTGCCTGGAGTACAGTGCCTGGCACAGTGCTATATTATGTTTTCTATTACGTTTTCAGGGGTTGAAACAAGTGGTTTTTGGCCCCCGCCCTGCCTTAGTCCGGGACCTAATCCCTGACCACGCCCATTGCATAATGACCCCGCCCTTAGGTTTTCACTCTGCCCAGCCCTTCAGTGTGGCCCCGTCTTCTTGGAGTTGACCATGCCCAACATTCTGATCAGACCCACCTCTCCTTATCCCGCCCCTTACTTGACTTGTCCCTGGATAATTGACCGCTCCCCCTACATCCTCCTCCCCACCTCTAGTCCCGTCAAGCAGGCATTCAGACAACGACCGCTTTCACGTGACCCAGTCCCTGCGCTGAGGAAGACTGAAGTTTAGGCGTCCAAGTTGGCTCCGCCTCCTGAGGTTTGACCACTCACGACTACAGCCCTGCCCAACTTTCAAGCCACGCCCATTCCCGCCTGGCAGGGACTCAAGATCTGCTCCGCCCTGCTCCATGCGTCTGACTGCCCCCACGTGGTCGCAGCCCCAGTGACCCCCCACCCCAGGTTCTGATTTAGCCACGCTAACACTTCTGGCCACGTCCCTCACTCTGATTCCCATATTCCTTGTAGAAACTTCTCCGAGGCTTCTGCCCGGGCAGCACCCCTGCGACTCAATGGGGATTCTCCTTTACCTTAATGGCCACGCCCACAAACTTGGCTCCTACCAGACCTCTACTTTGGCTCACCCAGGAAATCGTGACCATCTACGTCTCTATTCTAGCCCAGCCCCTTAACGCTTTGACCACGCCCCTCAATGTTGTCTCCGCCTTTCCAGGCCTTCCCTCTCTACCACGTTATCTCAAGATTGGTCCCTCCAAGGTTCCGGCCCCGTCCCCGCTTGCTGAACTAGATGACCCTGCTCTAATCTATCACGTGGCTTGGGGCATCAGCCTAAATTCCCCATCCTTTCGATGACTATCTGGGGTTCTGGCCTCACCGTCTGTGACATGGCCCCGCCTCAGACACTTACCCTTCCTTTTTGGCGCTACAGTTGCTGCTAGAGGATGTGGTGCGGCTGCGGGGGTCCTCGCGGCGCACTGAGGCGAGGCGCTCTGGTGACAAGTAACGGCGGACACTGCGAAGAGAAAGCACACAGTTAGGGCCGCAGCAGGCGAGTCCAGGGAGGCAGGCACCTTCCACCGCTGGAGTTTGGGCACACGAGTCAATCCCTTTCCATATAAACTTTCTGTCACCCACAAGTACTTAAGGGAAGCTAGGATCGCGGTTTTTCTGCCTTACCTGCGCCCGGAGGTCGCCTCTTTCTTGGGGGATGAAGGGGACGTGGCATAGCCTCCCACGCGCCGCGGGGGTCCTGAGCCATTGAGGAGCGTCCTGGTGGGAAGGCCTTTCAAGAGCTGACACACTAGAGGGATGAGATTAGAGGACAGACGCAGGTGAGAGTGTGAGGTCCGAGCACCGGCACCTCTCCATCTCACCCTTCCAGTCTAGCAAAGATACCCGAGGCTGTAGTGCCTAGGCGCGGAGGCGCCCGGCCTTTGGGGGTTCCCCGCGCGCGCAATGCAACGCCCTGCTCTTCGCATGCCCGTAGGCGACGCAGAGCGTCAGCCAGCGCGGCCTTTAGGACCGCCAGCTCATCTTCCTGCAGCTGCAGCCGCTGTTCCAGCGCCGACACGCGGTCGTCCACCTCCATGCCGCTCGTGCCCGATAAATTGTCATCTGAAAGGCAAGGGGAGTGCTGTCTGCGGGGACCACAGAGAAACTCCAAAGCCGGTGTATCCTCCGCTCCGCCTCTCCCGGACGAAGCGGGACCAGACCGCAACCTGGGGCTGAGACGCTTGGAAATGGGCCAAGAAGGCTTCGCGGGTCAGGAAATCCCCACGGCTCTCAGTCCTTGCCCCCACACTCCTATCTGTCGCAGCGCCCTGAAGGTGTGACCTTAGGGAAGTTCCTTCCTCTTAGCTTTCAAGAGTCTGCGAATCTAGGGCCTCTCGATTCTCGTTTTAAGATTCTATGACTAAGACGCTAAATATTTATGAGTGATATCAACATTTTAAGGATGACATCAACTTATTCCTAGTGACACCAACGTTCTAGAATTGATCGCCAATATTCTCTGACGCATATCAATACTTGATCGCGGGTACTAATGTTCCCTAAAACTTTCCTAGCCAAAAGGTTATGGCGTGGTCCCTCCCCTTCCCAGTCTCTCCCCACTAAAGGGTTCGTCGACCCCAGAGCCTACTGCAAGGACAGAGTTTTTGCGGCCCCTGGCGGCAGATTTGGGAGTTGCAGGAAGCGCATCACAGACCCAGGAGACCTACACAAGATGAGGGAGGGGATCTGACACCCAAACTCTCTTCCCTAGCCGGAGCGTCTCTCTTCTGCTACCTTACTTTATTTTGCTTCTGACCCACGCACCAGATTCGGCTCTCCCTCTCTTTTCCAGACCAAGGGTGCAGCCAAATAACTCTTCCATCACCCCCACCCTATTTTCCCGAAATATGAGGGGCGGAGGACCGAGGTGGCCCCTCTCCCCGCTTCCTTCCAGACCGCTCATACCCAGACTCATTGCTGGCAACAGCCGAAGATGCCTGGCCCCAGCCAGGTGGACGTAAAGGTGGTAGCATTAACAGGGACGGGGAGTAGAGGTCGCACCTGCCATCCCTCAGCCATAGGCCGCCTCGCCAGTCTGCTGGGCTCCGCAGTGCAGCCCTCAGTCCCTCCCCGCCCTCCCCACCGCGACCCAATCGTCTGCCGGGCCTCGCCCGCCCTGCTCCGCAACCAGCACCTCTCTGGTCCCGTGCCTGGATCTAAAGAGGAAGGTGGGGGCCTCCCAAGGTCGGAGGGAGATAACTGTCTGGACTTGGAATTCAAGAGGAGGGAATCTCAGGGTCCTGTTGGCATCACATATGCAAAGAAGAAACACTAAGGGTGGAGATTGGGGCAGGTACAGAGACTTGCCAAAGGTCATACAGCCAATAGATGAGGGGCAGGAGGACCCAATCACCTCGTTGTGCAGAGCTTTTCTTATCTACCATTAATAATATTACCAGAGAGAGAGAGAGAGACATCTGTTATAGTGGGCTTAGATGTGGCATGCACTCAGCTCATGCAAAACACTGTGCACGTTTCCTGGCTCATGGTTGTGCTCAGTAAATCCAGAATACAATTAACTATTATTATGATACCTAACACTCCCAGCAACTCTAGTAATTATACTATTATTATACCCATTAAAAAAAACGGGAATAGGAAGGGGTCTGCAGCTCAGAGAGGTGAAGTTACTTGTACATAGATGCACAGGCTTTCAGCAGCAGAAAAGGTACTCCACCTAGGTTTAGGCACCCTGTCATCCTGCCTCTTAGAGGGACAGAGAAAGACAAAATGAGCAAGCATCCTAGTCCTCTGTTAACTCCAGCAGTCCCTGGCACTGGGATGTGTGTTCAGGAGAGTGAGCTTCTAAAACAGAAGAGGATGCCTTTTCAGGGTCCACTGAGTGAAATAGAGAAGCTTTCACCTTGGCCTGCTCCCACAGAGAGGCCAGCTGCATTCTGAGGACTTGCCTGCCCCACCCCATGATTCAAGTCCTCTGATCCCTACAGACCATTCCCCCTCTCAGCCTCTGCCCAGAGAACAGCCCCCACTTCCCCTGTCTCCCCTTCCCTCTACCTCAAGCTCCCCTTATCTGATCCTGACACCCACAATAGCCCTTCTAGTATCATACTCATTTGTCTAGGGAAGAGTGAGTTTTAAGGAGTGGGAGGGGTAGGACTTGAGAATTTTGGGGGTATAGTGGAGGCAAAGTCCTCTGGTGGTCCTCCCCGGTCCCACACCCAGTCCACAATCCAACACCAAATCCTACCTTCTCTTTAATCTGTCTGTCTCTCTGCCGGGGAGTAAGGGCAGGGTCCCAGAGTATTGAGAGGGGATAGGGAAGACAGAGTACTAGACCTCCAGGCCTTCACCCCTTCAACTCCAAGCTCCTGAAGCTTCTGCGCCTTTCTCTCTATCCAGCCACCTCCGGAGAACGGGGGAATCAAACCAGGTGGGGGACTGGGATGAGGGCTTTGGGGATCAAGGACCTGGCTCTAGGGTCAGGGTCCTGCTGGAGGATAAAGGAGAATCTTCAGCAAGGGACAAGCATAGGAACTTGGAAGCAGGAGGTTGGGGCAGGAGTGGGTCCAGCTCTGGGCGGGGCCAGGGTCGGAAGTGAGGAGGGGTCTCACCGTTGCAGTATTGAAGCAGCGAGGATGTATCGTAGAGGCCGCAGAAGGCCGGTCCGCGCTCCGCCATCGCCCCGCCACAGCCACCACCGGCCCCCCCGGCCCCAGCCCGGGCCCGGTCCCCCCCTCCAGGCCCTGCCTCCCGTTGCCATAGCAACGCCCTTCGTTCCAGCATCCCCGGCTCGGCCCGCCAGGCATCAGGCGGCCGGCGCCGAGCCTGGCACTGGGGTCATCCCCCAGGATGCCCAGAAAGGGGGATCAGGACACCCACTGCCAGGCCCCACAACACAATCCTCAGGCTGGGATTGGTTGCGCCTGGATTCCCTCTCGGTACCGTCTGGTACCGCCCACAACCGGCACTTATTCTTTCTAGACCCCCCAGTGATATCTAGGACCAATGAGAGCCTGTCGCGCAGGCCTCTCCACCAATAGGAACACAGAAGAATTGAAAGGGGCAGGGCCTTCCTTGCTTTTCAGCCTGAAGCCTAGCCCCCGACTCGGAGAGGAAGATTGGTGGAGGAAGACACTCTCATATCCCCAAAACCTTCTCCCCAGTCTTTTACTAAATTTCCCAAAAGCCCCTTTGCGAGACTAGAAGCCGATCCCAGAGTCTTAAATTCGCTCAGATATCCCCTAGCTCCTCCCTGGAACTCTTATTCTAGCCCAGTTCTTATTGCCCTTGTTTATTAGATCTAGACCCGCCCCCAGAAGTCTTAGCCCTACCCCCAGAATCCTGCAAAAACCAATGTTCTATCCCGCCCCCAGAGATTTTGGCACCTCCCCCTAAGCATCAGAGGGCTTTACTACTTCGCCCAGAGACCTTGACACGGCCTTCTTACATGATTAGCCTCGCCCTCAAATCTGTGATTCCTCCCTAACCTTTCCTTTCACTTTCTCCCCTACAGACCTCACCTCCCACAAATTCATTATCCAGTCCGGATTTTGGCACAGGTTCAGCTATGACGCCTGGCCGGCTGGCGATGTCAGTCGGAGCTGGCTCCGATGTTGGGGGAAGAGGGGAGGGTAGAAAACTTGACAATGGACTTAAAGAATAGTGGACCACCTTCCCTAAGTCGCCACTGAGTTTCAGCTCTTAGACGTGACCAAACCATGTTTTATAGGCAGGGGGAGAGAGCCCAAAGTGCGAAGAGATTTGCCTCTGTACATACCGGCAGATAGATGGTAAAAGCACAGAGCTTTCGAACTAGATTGATCTGGGGTTGAATCCTGACTCCATCACGTTTTGGTTGGGCTCTGAATGTCAGTTTCTAGGTGTGGGACGTGGGAGAGGGGGTGTTCTTATCTTGCCTACTTCTTTCATTCATTTAAAAATGTTTACTGAGTACTAAACTCTGTTCTAGGTCCTAGAGTTTCAGTAATAACAAAGTCAACCCCAGAGTTTGTCATGGATCTTGTAGTTTGTGGAGGAGGTAAGCCACCATACACAGAACAAACAAACAATAATAGCTAAAATTTATTGAGTAGTTACTACATGCCGAGCATTCATTTATTTTCACCACACGCCCTATTTTTCTCACGATTTTACAGACGAAGAAACAGTCCTGGAGCTGGTTAAGATAACGATATGATCAAGGACAGGAGGGTGAGGCTAATTTAAAGAGAGTAAGGCCAAGGAAGATCTCTCTGAGGAAATGACATTTTTGAACTAATATGTGAATGACAAGAAGAAAGCAATAACACATGGAGTTGGGAATGGGCGTAGCTTTCTAGGCAGAGAAAAACAAAGGTCCAAATGTAGGTATGATTTTGGCATATTCCTGGAGCAACAGGAAGACAGGTGAGGATAGAGCTGCAGAGGGAGAGGAGAGCAGAAGGCACATGAGGTCAATAAAGTAAGGGATCCACCAGATCTTGTAGGACCTCGAAGGCTATAGGACGTTGTTTGCAGTTTGTCACTGTATCTAAGCCCCATTGAGGCCACAGAAGTAAATCACCCATGCTTGGCACACACTAAGTATACATAAATGATAGTAACCCCTATTCATTTCCCAGTGACCACCTACTATGTAAGGCACCAAAGGTCCTGTTAACCTCAAAAATAAAACTTTTTTTTTACCAGTAAAAAATGGAAAATGGGTTTATTTGGGAACAGTAAAGAATTGCAAGTAAGCAACAGCAAAAGCCATAGGCAAGTTTAACAAACAAAGGAATGTTATTTTGTGGATTAAATAGGAGGAAGTTGGGAGGGTATGTTTTGAATGAAAGCCCATTACAAAAAAGTGAGAGCTTAAGAAGATAATGGTTTTTCATTGACTGGGGTAGTCAATTAATATAGGAGATGCAATGTACACCTCTTCTCATTGGGGGCTGTAATTAATTATTCTTTCCTGTTGAGAAGTCTTATGTTGGGGTTAGTAAAGGACAGTTCTTCCCCTAACTGACACGGAGAGGTTCCGTGTGAGAACTCCTCCTTCCGGCCTCCCTGCTCCATTTTAGTGAGGCTTCCCTTTATTAATTTTCACAATCAATAATGAGTTCAAAGTGATGACCAAAATAGATGTGGGCCATTATTATATTATCACAGCTAATTCTTTTTTTTTTTAATTTTATTTATGTATTTTATTTATTTATTTATTTTTGCTTTTTGGTATGTGGGTAGCTCCCTGACCGGGAATCGAACCCAGACCGCAGCACTGACAGTGCCAGCGTTGAAGCCTTAAGCCACTACACCATCAGGGAACTCCTATCACAGCTAATTCTGTCATGGATAAAAACAAAGCAGGAATTCAGATTTTCTGCCTCCCAAACTCTCACTTCTCCCACCTTCCACGCCGATGATTCTAGAAGAGGGGAAGACATACTCCTATGTACAGAATCCTGCAGCAGGCTGCAGTGTGCTAAGGGCTGTTACAGAAATGTCCCAGAGGGCTGTGAAAGCCCAGGGGAGTTCAGATCCTGTGTGTTCCATGCGCTGGGGGAGGGGAGTAGAACCAGGGTGTGGATGAGGGAACCACAGGCAGGAGTTTAGGCTGCTGGGTTGTGTGTTGGTCGCGGGTAATGGAGGTGATGCACAACTTTGGCCGAGTAGCCTGGCTTTTCCTCCTCTGCAAAATGGGAGTCATCTCAGCACCCACTTCTCAGGAGAGAAGAGCAGGTTCAGTGAGCTCATGCCTGTCAAGTACTCAGCACTTCAGCTTTAGGGTACAGCTAATGGAGCTGGTGTTATTACAAGTGCTTTCACAGGGAGATGTCAAAGGCAGGAGTGGGGAGGGGGTGCCTCTGCCAGAGGGTAGGGGGCAGGGCTCGTGGTCTTGCTTTGTCTTTTCTCTCTGCCTCTAGGCTCCCTTCTCTATGCTGCTTTTCTCCTTCATCTCTGTCTCTGTCTCTCTTTATACGTCTGTCTGGAAATTGGGTCCTTGATCCATACATAGGAGCAGGTTTTTTACCCTCTCTGAGCCTCGGTTTCTTCATCGGGAAAACAAAGATGAAAAGAGCTCTTCTGCAGGTCTGTTACGAGGATTAAGTGAGATACATGAAAAATGCCCATATGTGGTACTTAGTAGTAATATTATTACTGCTACTATTAATACTACTACTGCTGATCTTGGACTTTGTTTTTCCTCCCAGCCCTGGTTTTCCTCTGTCCTTCTGACTCTTTCTTTCTTTGTGTTTCCCTTTCTACCTCTCCTTCTGTTAGTCTGTCTCCCTATTTGGGTCTGTGCCTGGGCTGGGAGTTCCATGAGGGCAGGGCAAAGGCTACCTGCCACCAGGGTCCCCAGTATAATTAATTGAACTCTTTGTCAAACCAGTGCTGGGGACCCCACAGTGGCTGAGACAGCCCCAGCCTTGCCCTCACAGAGCTCACAGTCCAGGAGGGGAAATAATTTTTTGTTGAATGAATGAATTAGCTAATTTGAAGTGAGCTTGGAAGATTCAACAAAAATTGGGTGGCAGCATTTGAGGCAGAGAAAACTGCTGGAACCAGCTTAGGGGCTGGGAAGAGTTTAAAGAATTCGGAATACATGGAGAGAAAGCTGGAGAGAAAAGGTCTTGAAGGCTTGCTCCTGAGGGTACTGGGGAGCCATGGCAGGTTGTGAGCAGGGGAGGGACAGGGTCAGGTTTGCTCTTTAGCGTGACCACTCTGGCTGCCTGGCAGCCCTATCACACGATGGGGATGTGGATGTGGATGGAAGGAAGAAGGGCTCAACTGGGGCAGGAGATCTGGAAGAGGAGGGTCCTGAACCAGAACAGGTGCTGGGGAGAGAGGGAAGAGAAGACAGATTCTCGAAACCGGAAGAAAAAGCCTAGGCCCGCCTGCTCTGCTTGAGCGAGGAAAGTGGGGAGGGGGTCATCAGGTCTCACCTACCACTGCCACCAGGGGGCAGCCAAGGCTACAGGTTTCAATCAGCGGCTCCTCCCGGGGCTGGGAGGCTTGCACTCAGATTTGGAGGAGGGAAGAGGTTGGAGCTGTCTGTGGGACCCCATTGGAGAGCCCCTCTGATCGCCTGCCCCCTCATCCTGGCCTCTTAGGCCCGTGGAGCCCCCACCCCATCAGTGCTAGATTATGTCAACACAGCCCCGCTGCTTCTGGGTTGGACAATATTTGCCCTCAGGATCTGGGGAGGTAGCTATGGAGACGTACTGCAGGGGGGCAGGGGGAAGCGGGGTGGGGGAAGCACCCTCACCCGGAAGCTCCGCTTCATCTCTGGTTATGTCTTTGAGAGAGTTTACCCACATCCATATCTGCGTTCTCTCTCTTTCTCTCTCATCTAGACCATCTCTCCATCTCTGTTCCTGAGGATACTTGTCTCTCAAATCTCATCTCTCTGAGTCTCTATGTCCTTCATTCTCTCTTTCTCTTTGGGTCCCCATCTCTGTGTTTCTCCATGTCTGTCTTTCTCTGGGTTTTATGTCTCTGTGTCTCTGTCTCTCTCTGGGATCCCATGTGTTTTGCATTTGTCTCTTTAGGCCTCTCTCTGGATCATGTGTGCATGTTAGTACCCCTGTCTCTGGAGCACTGTCTCTCTGTCTCACTGGATCCCATGTGCCTGTGTCACAGGCTCTCAGTCTCTCTCTCCTAGATCTCCTCTCTCCGAATCTCCAACTCTAGGCCTATCGTCGGACCCCCACGTTTGTGGGTATGTCTCTTTCAGTGTGTCTCTCTATTGCTCTCTCTCTCTCTCTCTCTCTCTTTCTTTCAGGCCTCCTCTCAGCAGTCCTGAATCTCAGGATCTCAGGGGGCCATTTCAACCTCCCGTTTCTGGCCTCAGTCCCCATGGGGTGCCCCCTCTCCCCATCCCTCTCTGCCTCATTTCTCCTGTACCATCTGCTGGCTCTCCAGGCCCCTGCCTGCTCCCACTGGCTCGGCTTGACCGGGCAGCCCCATGGGGGAGGCACAGGCCCTCCAGCTTCCTCCCCACCAATGCATGCCTGATCATTGCCAGGGTGGGGGAGAAGGGACGACAGCCTGAAATGAAAACCCAGGACCAGAGGCAATGGAGAGAAACAGGCACCCAGCGAGAAGATGGAAAAGGGGAAGAGAAGGGAGAAAGTGTAAAGACCGGCAAAAAGAGGCTGATGGGGTATGAGAGGGAGCAAGAGAAATAGCAGAGGAGCAGAATAAAACTGGAGGAAAGAGCAAAGACAGCTGGGCAAGCAAGAGAGGAAGACAGACAAACTGGATGAGGGCTTGGAGAAGAGGAGAAAGGAGAGATCTGGACCAGAGAGAGAGAGAGAGAAGCTTGGAGAGAGAGATGGACAAGAGAGAGAAGGGCAGAGCCAGAGGCATGCCTGCTTTTCTGCGTGCACTTTCCAATCCGCCCCAAAGAGTGCCCAGGTGGCTAACCCGTGGCCCTGCTGCCCCCTCCTCAGACACTAGGAGGCAGCAGGAGGGCTGAGATGGTCAGAGGCCCCTCAGGGACCCAGGTATCTCCTCTCCTGCCCTCTATGCCCGGCACTCTATGCTCTGTTCTCCCCTGTATTCTTCTAGAAGGGCTGTAAGGGGGGTGATGAAGGGTTCTGAGCCCAGCATCGGGCTCCTCTCCACAGCTCCTGACTTGGTCATCTCTCCTAAGGCTTCATCTTTCAGGCGCTCTCTCTCTCCACCCCTCCCCATCTTCATCTCTCAATGTCTCCATCTCAGTGTGTATCTCTTCTCTGTCTCTCTCCCTCTCTTGGTCCCTGTTTCTTTTCCCCATTTCTCTGGTTTCTCTCTGAATTTCTCTGGTTTTTGTCTCTTTCAATTTCTCTCTATCTGCCTCTCTTGGTCTGTCTCTTTCTCTTGGTCTCTCTCATCTCTGTCTCTTCCTGTCTCTGTTTGTCTCTGGTCTTTCTTGGTTTCTTTTCCTGTCTCTTTCACCACCTCAGTTCCTGTCCACTGCTTTCCCCTCCCTTCTACAGTTTCCCCTCCCCCATTTCAGCCTCCTACCCCCTTTCTTCCCAGTCCCAGCCCAGGCCCTCTTGGGGCTAAGGAGAGACTCCCTCCCACCCCAGACTCTCCCCAAGGTGCGGGGCAATCTCAGACCCCTTTCCCTCTCCTCCCCATGAACGGAGCCTTTCCCAGGACCCAGAGGGCAGCAGGAATGTGGGTCAGAGAGCAGGGAGGCCAGCTGGAGGCCAGGAAGCCAGGAGCCCCCATGTCGCTCTCCTCCCCCAGACTCATCTCCTAGCCTCTGGTGCTGAACCTCATGACAGCCCTCATTCCCTACCATCCTGAATCCTCTGGGCCTCAGTTTCTCCACTGCAAAAATGCACAGACTGGCCTCTGACCCACTTATCTTATAGGTCCCAAGGGAGTGTGTGCTCACGAATGTTAATAGTGTGATTAATGTGCATGAATTGGTGGTTTGTGTTAAAGGGGGATGAGAGCGCTGAGAACTGGGACTCTCTTCCCAAGCCTTCCCCGCTACACGGACAGATGTCCCCATATTTTAGGGCAAAGTGGAGATTGTGAGGTGTGTGAGTCAGTGGTGATGGTGACTACAAGACCATGTGCAGCTGTGGGTTCGTGTGTGATTGTGGGGTGATGGTGTGTGATCCTGTGTGACCTCTGAGATGGAGAGAGTTGTCTATCTGTCTGACTGTGGCACTGGATATGACTCTGAGGGTGACAGTATGACAATGTGAAGGTGGGAATCTGTGAGTGTGTGCCTCAATGACGGGGAATGTGTTGTTGGAATGTGACTGGACCCTGTAGGTGATTATGTGAAGTGTGTGAAATGATGTGTGAGTGTTAATGGGTGTGGTTGTGTAACATTGGGTATGACCTTCAGATTGTGTCATTCAAGGAGTGTATGACTATGTGAAAAGCCACTGTGCAATTTTCATCAGTAGTCCTTCTTTGAGTCTGTCTTTTCTGTGCCCAAACCTGTGCTGAGTGATGCTGGGGAACCCAGGGGTGACCAAGATGCTCTGGCCCTGTGGTCATGAGGCACACGAGCCAGTGGGAGGAGACAGCTGGTGAGGTGACCTCCATGAATGCGTGTGCGATCGACACAGTCACTGGGACTGTGGAACGCTACACTGCTGTTGCTGTGTGGGTGGAGGAGTCCACGCCCCAGATACGATATGTGGCTGTGTGTCACTGTGCACGACTGCCAACCTGTGGGTGAAAGACCTTGGCTCTCTGGGTGTGACTGTAGCGTGCATGACTATGAATGAACGTGAAGAACACATGTTCTGTGAGGAACAGTCCGTGAGGTTCTGGCTGAGCCTCTCTGTGGCTAAGCGAATGGGACTGTGTGTGACTGCCTGCCTGCCTGCAGCTCTGTGGGCGAGGGCTGGGTGGAACAGTATGAGAGACGTGCATTGGGGGGCCGGGGGGGGTCCTCAGGATGGTGACTGTGACTGCTCCCCCACGTGACCTTGAGTGACTGTGATACGGCAAGTGACTAGCCCCCAGCTCTGGGTCTCTGCCCCAGAGCTCCCCCTCCTGCTCCCTGGCAGTGGCTCCGCCCCCTCCCACCACCACAGCCTGTCACCTCCTCCAGAGCCCAGAGGAGGCAGTGGAGGCAGCAGCAGAGGAGACAGCAGGACAGGTGAGGGCTCCCCCAATCCCAGCCCCTTGCTCCTATGTCCCCCTCAAGTCTCTAGGTCCCTCTCTTTCAGTTTCTCGGCCTATACCTTTATCTCTCTCTGTTCCCACAATCTCTAGTCTCCTGTCTGTCTGTCTCTTGGTATCAGTGTCCATGTCTCCCAATCTCTGTTCAGTCTCTTGAGAGCTCTGTACCACTATCTCTCTTGCCCCCATTTTCTGTGTCTCTCTTCATGTCTCTGTCTCATCTTTGTCTCCTAGCCCATGTTTTTGTCTCTGTCTTTCTCTGTCTTCTGGTTTCTGGTCTCTTGCTGTGTGAGTCTCTTCTATCTCTGCATCTCTCTGTCTCTGTATTTTTATCTCATGCACCTCTGACTCCGTATCTGTCTTTCTCGGATTCTCTCTGCCTCCCCCTTTCCCTACGTGGTGTTGAATGGCCCGGGGGGGGGGGGTGGGGGGTGGGAATTGGGAGTTAGACCCATGTCCAGACATCTGGGTTCCTACAGACCTAAAACCCAGGGTCTGACGCCTCTCTAGTCCCTAAGGAGATGGTTGTCCCATCCAATCTGGGCTTTATCCATAGCGAGGAAAGTTTTATTAATATAAGGTCGGGTTCCTATCCGCGATTTGAAAACCTTTTGGGCTCAGAGAGTGGGAACTGCAAGGGTCATCTCAAGCTTCACGCCCGACGGTTTCTGGGCCTCCTCTCCAAGACAGCTCCCCGGAGTCTGTAGGTGTAGACTCCGGGTGACATTAGCGCTTCCGCCCAGCTCAGCTCTAGGGCAACCGCGCCCTCAGCAAACACCCTCCCTTCCACCATCGCTGCTCCAGAAACAGCCAGGGGAGGGCCCGGGAATCACGTGTCGGGTCCCCCCCTTCACACGTCTTTCCCCCCCAAATCATCACGTATGGAAGCGGCGGAGGGCGCTGCCTCAGAGTCCGTGTATGCATTCCGGAGCCCAGGGGCTCTAGGGCTGGGGGCGGAGGACGGAGGCTCCTGACTTTGCCCTCGAACCCTTCAGGCCTGGCTGCCCCTGCGTGACGGGACCCTTCGACCCCCATGCTCCGCCGCCCTCACCATGCCAGACTGCCTGCCCTGGCGGCTGCTACTGCTGCTCTCGCTGTGGGGGCCGCTCCTCCGGAGGGCGGAGGTGAGGACTCGAGGAGCCACAGGAGTTGGAGGCTTGGAGGGAGGTTTGGGGACGGTTTTTAAGCCTTTGTCCACGGAAAAGAGTTTTAAGACTGCTCCGCTTGCTAAGATTCAAGTTGTGATGGTTGTTTCCAGTCTCTCTTCTTTTGCCCGCAAATCTTCCTGATGCTGTCCAGCCACCCTCTCCCCGAATTTTCCCGGAGGTGTTGAGTCTCCCACAGCAACATCCCTGCTGGTTTCTAGCATCCCTCAAGAGTTAGAAGAGGGTTCTCGGCCACCCGCGACTCCAGGCAAACAGGACAGCCCCTCCAAGTCCCTCTAGAGCTTCTGGCCCACACCATCCGTGCTGCCTGGGGGTGGGGGTCGGTCGGGGGGTCCTCGCTTCTCTCTTTCCCTAGACAGGGTCTGAGGGGCAGACGACGGGAGAGCTGTACCAGCGCTGGGAACGCTACCGCAGAGAGTGCCAGGAGACCCTGGAGACAGCGGAGCCCCCCGCAGGTATGACCGAGGAAGGGCTGGGCTGAGAGGGGTGGGCTTGGAGCAGGCCAGGGACCAACCGGTGGGGCCTGAAAGAAGAGATATCTGGGGTAGACGTGGGCTGGGATGGGGAGGCCTCGGTGGGAAGGGTTAGAGCTGAGGGCGAGGGTACAGGGGCCCAACTCGGATTAGTGGGAGGGGCCTGCAAAGAAGCTTGAAATGCCAGGGTATTGGGTGGGGCTGCACTGGGTGGGTGGAGCCTGAAATGAACCGCGGAGGGGCCGGGGTTTGGGGTGGAGCCTACGAAGGGCCTCGCAGAGTGGGAAGCACGTGCGCCGGAAACGCTTGCTGGTGAGGGTGGGGGCTGGGCCCAGAGGAGAGCTGGGAGAGTGGGCGGGGCCTTTGGGGTCCGAGGGCCCGAGCTCTGGTGGAGCGGGGAGGGACCACTTCCACTCTGGGTAGGCGCGGCTACGGCCGGGCTTGCGTGTGTAAGCGGGGAAAAGCAATGGGCACGGGGTGCAGTAGGTCCCCCCGCGCCGACGTCCGGCCCCCACGCCCACCTCAGGCCTGGCCTGTAACGCGTCCTTCGATATGTACGTCTGCTGGGACTACTCTGCACCCAACGCCACTGCCCGTGCGTCCTGCCCCTGGTATCTGCCTTGGCACCGCCATGGTGAGTGGCCCCGGGTTCTCCCTGACACACACAGTTCCTAACCCTTGCCCTAGGCACCATTCCCCAGAAGCTCACCTACACCCCATCTCCTGCTCCTCTCTGTCTGGGTGTCTCCTTCTGTATGTCCAACCTTGGTGAGCCATCCCGATACTGGCCCTTCTCTGTCTCTGTATCTCTCTGAGGACCAGGAGGTTCTTACTTTCTCTCCTCTTTCTGAGTCTTTCTCTGGACATCCTGGTCTTACTGTCCTAACTAGCTATGTGGCGCAGGGCAGTTTAACTTCTTTATGCCTCAACTTCCTCATCTGTAAAATGGGATTGATGATAGTACCGATTTCACACAGGCTTCTTTTTTTTTTTCTTTTTGGTATGTGGGTAGCTCCCTGACTGGGAATCGAACCCAGGCCGCAGCGCTGACAGCGCCAACGCCAAAGCCTTAAGCCACTACACCATCAGGGAACCCCAGGCTTCTTATGAATATTAATTAATACGTGTGAAATGCTATATGAGTGTTTATCATCATCATCATCACTTTGGCTGTGTCTCTCTTTCTTTGTGACTCTGATCCCCTCCCTTGATTCCCCACAGTGGCTGCAGGCTTTGTCCTCCGCCAGTGTGGCAGTGATGGCCAATGGGGACCTTGGAGAGACCATTCTCAATGTGAGAACCCAGAGAAAAATGGGACCTTTCAGGTAAGAAGAGGTGAGGGATTCAGGTTGGATGTACAGGGACAGGTAGGTAGAAAGGCAAGCAGCCTCAGACCAAACCTGAAACCTCTGTACTGTTCAGGACTCTGGGTTCCCAGGGACAGAAACTCAACTTAAACTTGCTTGATGGAGAAAACAAATGTATTGACTTCTGTGATTGAAAAATATAAGGCCACAGCTTCAGGCACAGCTGGATCAAATGATGTTGGGAAAGTGCTTGTCTTTCACCATATCATGCCTATGTTTTTCTCTGCTCTCGTCTCATCTTTTCTGTGGGGTGCCATTAGCACCAGGCTCACATCCCACCAACCAAGAAACATTGTGGGGAAACTGAGCTTTATTCTCAATAGCTCCAGCATAATGCCCCAGGACTGACTCTTTTTGGCTTGGTTTGGGTCATATACCCACCCTGGACTAATTCATATTCATTCTCTCTCTCTCTCTCTCTCTCTCTCTCTCTCTCTCTCTGTGTGTGTGTGTGTGTGTGTGTGTGTGTGATGGGAGAGCAAGGTATTAGATAGAATCCTCTGATTGGCTGGTCATATGTTCAGCCCTGGAGCTGAGTGGTGGAGTCAGCCCCATTCAAATAAGGGTAGTTGGATCCCCAGGAGAAAAATTGGGGTACTGGGCAGGACAAAGAGCAGATGTCCTTCCAGCCCCTTCTGGCCCTGGATGAAGAGTTGAGCTCTGTTCCTGTGTCCCCTCCACCCAGGACCAAAGGCTGATCTTGGAACGGCTGCAGGTTGTGTACACCGTGGGCTACTCCCTGTCGCTGGCCACACTGCTGCTAGCCCTGCTCATCTTGAGTTTCTTCAGGTGGGACCCCCAGCCCTGAGCGGCAGTGGTAGATACTGGGCCTCAGTTTGCACACTAAGATGGAGTGGTCAGACTCCACCGGCAACAAGCACTCAGTGGTGGTTCTGTGGGAAGAATGGCTGAGAGGTGGTTAAGGGGCTCTAGGTAACTGAGGACAGGGGTCTCCAGATGGCCTCCCAAATCCCCCAGGCGGCTGCGCTGCGCTCGCAACTACGTCCACATCAACCTGTTCACGTCTTTCATGCTGCGGGCGGCAGCCATCCTCACCAGGGACCGGCTGCTACCTCCTCCTGGCCCCTCCCCTGGGGACAAGGCCCCTATCCTGTGGAACCAGGTGAGCTTCATCCCTCTTTCTCAAATTGGGGTTCTGCCTCCTGTGGTGGGGCTAGCAGGTTCCCAATGTATTTACTACCTCCTGCATTGTGAATAGTTTCTCTCTCTTGAGTCCTCCAAACACATTTGGAGAGGGACCTTCCCAACTCAGCTTCCTCCACTTATTGACCCCGTCGCCTCCTTTATCGGAATTTTATTCCCTTTTTCTCATGATCTTACCCATCATTGGACTTTTTCACCAACGAAAGTCTTCTGCTAGAGGGGAGGTCACAGACAGGATGGGAGAAACTAACTGGTGGGGGGTGGATTTGGTAGATACCAGTTTGTTACTGGGAGATAAGCTGGGAGAGACAAGAGGCTGGGGGCAGAGGCAAGAAAAACTATGTGGTAGCAAGTTGGGCCATGTCAGTTGTTAGGAAGTCATGGGGTGGGAGAGTCCGAATACTGGTGGGAAAGGGGTGATGAGATGGTAGAATAGTTGTGTTCAATCCTTAGAAGGACATGGGGTTGGTGAGGCCACATTTGAGGGACTTGATGGGGAACTCTCATAGCAAGATGGAATGTACCAATTTTTTAAGAGGTTACAGTGGGAGAATTCTTGCAGGGTGAGAAATACCAACCAGATACCATTCTCTGGTGATGTAGTGTGGGAGGAGAATATTGGCAAGAGATGGGGGTGGAAGGATGACCAGGTGGAAGAAGGTTTGGGGGCACCCTGGGGACCCTGACTGTCACCTTGCCCTGTCTGGCCACCCCTTAGGCTCTAGCTGCCTGCCGAACAGCCCAGATTGTGACGCAGTACTGCGTGGGTGCCAACTACACGTGGCTGCTGGTGGAGGGCATCTACCTGCACAGGCTCCTGGTGCTTGTAGGAGACTCCGAGGGGGGCCACTTCTGCTACTACCTGCTCCTTGGCTGGGGTGAGCCCCGACCCTGTCCCTGGCCCAGCCCAGCGTGCCTCCGCTGCCCCACTGCCCTGCTGGTTTGCCTCAGGAGTCTCCTCCTGTTTTGTATCTTTTGCCTCCCCACCCCGGTTCCGGTTCCGCGGGTCTTGGGCCTGGCGGGGCCTGTGCGCACGCTGACAGCTGCGGCGGGGTGGGGGGCGGGGGTTGGGGTCTGCACAGGGGCCCCCGCGCTTTTCGTCATTCCCTGGGTGATCGTCAGGTACCTGTACGAGAACACGCAGTGAGTCGCGGGGTCTGGGGCTGGGCCTGGGAGGTGGGCGGGGTGGGGTGGTTCTGATGACGCCTGGGGGCTTGGGGAAAACGTGGGTGGGCTCTAAAGGAACGGGAGCGTGGAAAGATAGTGTTCGCACACTACTGCAAGGGGCGGGATGAGGGCGGGGACCTGGATAGTAGTAGCAGGCGGGGCTTGAAGGAAGGGGGCGGGGCCTGCCGAGTGACTGTGAGTGATCCGGTGCTTCTAGTGGTTTTCAATCTCAGCTCTAAAACCCCTCCTCCAGATGCTGGGAGCGGAACGATGTCAAGGCCTTTTGGTGGATCATACGCACTCCTATCCTCCTGACCATATTGGTACGGCCGGCCCCGCCTCCTCCAGGCCGTCCTCAGCGATTTCCCAACCTGGGAAGCGGGGCTCCACCCTCTGATTGCCAGCACGGGATCGGGCTGGTTCAGCCTCTGTCTCTCCCAGCAGATTAATTTCTTCATATTTATCCGCATTCTTGGAATCCTCGTGTCCAAGCTGAGGACTGAGCAGATGCGCTGCCCGGACTACCGGCTGAGGTGGGGGAGGGCAGTGGGGAAGGGTGCTGGGTGTGAGATGGGGGACAGGGGGCCGAGGGACCACTGCCACACTCTACCTCCAGGTTGGCTCGCTCCACCCTGACGCTGGTGCCCCTGCTGGGTGTCCATGAGATGGTATTTGCTCCGGTGACAGAGGAACAGGCCCGGGGCACCCTGCGCTTCGCAAAGCTCGGCTTTGAGATCGTCCTCAGCTCCTTCCAGGTGCGCAGGCTGGACATAGGGGATACACCTTTGACTTGTTGACCCATAGGGACAACAGGAGGGCTACAGTCATCTTCTGACACAGCCACTGAATGGGGTGTGACAATAGGATTTTGTTCATTCATTCCATACAAAATACTGAGCTAGTGCTGTCCTGAGCGGAGGAAGCAGCAGGGACCACGACAGGAGACCCGTGGCCTCAGCTGTACTGCCTCCTGGTGGAGATCGGTGGCTTTGAGACCTGACAGAGCTGGGGGCAAATCAAGTCTGTCACCTCAGGGTGGAAGCTAGGGTAAGGCAAGAGAGGTGCTTGAAGCACAAAATGCAAGGAGGCACTCACTCCAAAATTTAAAATTGACCATGCACTTATTTGTCCTATCCTCGTCCCTATCATGCTTTACCTCATTGGGCCTCAGATTTCTCATCTCTAAATTGGGGACACCAGTCTCACCCCACAAGGCTGTTCATTCATTAAATTAGGCAGAACTTTATTGAACACTTACTATGTGCTAAGCATTCTTCCAGGCTTACTGTGGGGATAGGGCCAAGAACCAAATGGTCCCTACCCTCTAGTGGGAGAGACAGATGCTAAACAAGCTATATGAGTGAAGTATACAGAATGGCAGATATGGTGAGATATGCCTACAGAAAAAAAAAAGCAAGAAAGTAGAGGTGAAGATGAAAGAAGGATGGAGTTATAGAGAGGGATCAGGGAAAGCTCCCTGAGAAGATAGTAGGACAGTAACCAGAAGAAGGTCAGGGATCCAGTGAGGCAGATATCTGGGGGAAATGTTCCAGGAAGAGATATCTCAAGTGCAAGATCCCTAAGGTGAGAGAGAGTACCTGTCATCATGGAGGAAGGCCGGCATGCCTGAGGGAGTGGGAGCCAGCGGGAGCAAAAGCAGCGATAGGGCAAGTAATATCTCAATGACATACGTGGGCTGTCTGGAAAGTATCCAGCCATGTAACTTCTCATTATATTGACAATGGCTAGATTTTTTCCGAACAGCCCTCGTATAAATAATTGATTTATATTAGTGTTTCAAGTAATTTATTATTATAAATAGAAACATTTTATATTTAAATGTATAAATTTATACAAGTATAAAACTAATGATTGTTAAATTACTAATTTATAATAATAATTAAAGTGATTAAGTAAATAATTGATTTAATAATACTTAATAATGATTATATAATAGTATATGATAATGATGTTATAATGAATTAAGAAAAAGGTTTAACACTATGTGCCAGGCATTACAGCTTTTTGCATATTAATACCTCACTTCTCACAACCACCACTGTATTACCGCATTTTTCAGATGAAGAAACTGAAGCCCAGAGGAGTTAAATAGCTTGCCCAAGTGGGGAAGAAATTAGGGAAGGAGTTATTACATCCGTGGTCCCTGTTCTTAACCTCTTTATTGCTCAGCAAATCAACCGGGGAAAGCAAGGGGAGGAACCAGGAGCCAGTAAAAAGTGGTCTGGGGCCTAGCAAGGATCCGAGCCCTTGAAGGGGTGTTTATAATCCTGAGTCCACCTTCTGATTTAACCCCGCGCCTTGTCTGGCAGGGCTTACTGGTCAGCGTCCTCTACTGCTTCATCAACAAGGAGGTAGGGAGAGCCCCAGCCCGCCACCCGCGCCCTCTGGCGGCCGCGCAGGGAACGGCGCGCCTGGCTCCGCCTCTGAGCGCCGTCCCTTTGCAGGTGCAGTCGGAGATCCGGCGTGGCTGGCACCGCTGCCGCCTGCGACGCAGCCTCAGCGAGGAGCAGCGGCCGCCCCACCCGGAGCGCGCTTCTGGGGCCCTGCCCTTGGGCTCTGGACCCGGCCAGGTCGCCTCCGGCTGTGTCCTGTCCTCGGGGACCCTCCCAGGGCTTGGGGATGAGGCTGGCCGGGATTTGGAAAGTCACTGCTAGGCAGCGGGATTCCTGTGTTCAATTCACATGTATTTATTGAGTGCCGACCGTGTACCAAGCCCTGTGTGGAGGGTGCTGGGGAAATGGGGGGTAAGGAAACAGAAAACAAGGTTCCTGTTCTCCTAGAGTTCACAATTCAGCGGGGGAAGCAGACCATGAAGACAATGCATCAAGTTATGTGAGAACATAAGCTGCAGAATGGCTTATGAAGAAAATGATTCGAAGGAGGCCAAAGGTCGTCTGGAAGGACATCTCTGAGGAGATGACATTTAAGCCATGCCTGCAAGAGGTGAAGGAGACAGCTTTGGGAAGAACTGGAAGACACGATTCTAAACAGCAGGAATAGCATCTGCAAAGGCCCTGGGGCAGGAAGGAGCTTGGCCATGTCTTAAGAACATGAGAGGTGGCCTGCGTGGCTAGAATAGGATGAATCTGAGCCAACAAAAAGGAGGGAGAGAAGAGGTGGGCAGGGGCAAAAAAGTTGGGATTTTATTCCAGGTGCATTGAAACTCTTTAGCAGAAGCATCTCATGGGAGAAAATTTTAAACACATCCTTCTCTCTGCCCTGTGGGAAACAGATTATAAGGGGCACGGCTGGAAGACGGGAGCCCAGTAAGGAGACTCCAAGAGGGAGATGATGGTGGCTGGACCAAGGGTGGTGGCCACGAAGGGGTGTGAAGTGGTTAGGTTCTGGAGCTGTTTCAAAGGTAGAACTAAGGATTTGGCAATGGGTTGTATGAGGGAAGTATAGCAAGGAGAGAAGTTCAGCAAGACTCCTCGGTTTGAGACAGTGGAGAGGGAAGAGAGATAGGGAGATCAGGCTTGGGGTGGGGAGAACCAAGAGTGCTCTTTCAACATGTTAAGCTGGGACTAAGGGTCTGAAGCTCATGTGGAGAGGTCAGAGTTGGAGACAGAAACGTGAGTGGGACTGGGGTCCAGAGAGGACTCAGTGTGTAGATACAAACACAGGGAATTCAGGGCAGGCCTCAGAGCTGAAATCTGACATCCAGAAAGGCCAGGACCACTGTTAGCTGGGGAGTGTGGCAGCATACCCCCCACCCTTCTGGGTGGCCCTTGGAAACTGAGAAAACTGGGGGAGCTTCATTATAGCTGGACCACCTGTACACACCTCTAAATTCCCCTCACCCTCCACAGATACACACTTAAGATTCAGTTAGCACCTGGGTGCTATCAGTTATTTTCCTTGGGGTCCCCAGCTCCCTGGACAGACAAATTCAGAGTCCTTTAAGCATGAGGTGCCCCTGCTGCCCCCACATGTGGGTTCTGGGAGGGTAGGGCCTTTGTAAATAAATCATGAGAAACAGTTGTTTTCTGTGCTTTTTGGTGGGGTGAGAGAATCTTCTTGGCCAGGCCGTAAAGAGAGATGACTGAGGAAGGCTGCATGGCTGGGTGCCTACGGTGACCTCGCATGCCCTAGAGGATGGCACTACGTATCTTCAGTCACATGTCGCCGTAAGAACATGGACATCATGCTGCCATTGTCATCCCTGCCTAAGAAGATCCCCAGTTAGAGATGTTCATGTGATCTCCTGAATATTTAACTATTTGCAATGTACATAACTAAAATTAAATGTGTGTGTGTGTGTGCGCGCGCGTGTGCATGCGCCAAACATTTTTTTTTTTTGCTTTTTGGTATGTGGGTAGCTCCCTGGCTGGGAATCGAACCCAGGCCGCTGCGCCGACAGCGCCAGCGCCTAAGCCCCAAGCCACTACACCATCAGGGAGCTCCCACCAAACATTTTCTGAGGACAGCTTCTCTAGAAAAGCAGTGTAAGAGTAAAGCTGCAGGAAACAGCCTGGTTCAAATCTTAGTTTGACCACTTATTAGCTGTGTGACTTGGGGAAAATTTTCAGCCTCCCTGTTCCTCAGTTTATACTTCTGGAAAGTGGGTGTAATAATGGGTACCTTGTCTGAGAGTCCAATGAGTTATTCTTAGGATACTACCTGGTGCTATTCCTGCAGCCTCTGCTTTTGCTTTCACCACTGAAGCCAGAGGTGATCAGGATCCATTTGAGGAGGGAGGTTGGTGAGGAGGCGAGAATGGAAATTCAGACTGATGCCAAGCAGGGTGCCAGGATGGAATCTTTTCCACCAGCCTGCAAGGCAGGGAAACCAAGTCCCATCTCCCTGGGAGGACACGTCAACAACCAGGGGGAGGCAGGGCAGATGTGAACACAAGACCCTGACTGTAGGGCTTGTGCTGTCCTTACTCCTGTACAAGAACCTAAGTGCCAGGGATGTCTCCTGTGGCACCACCACGGCCCCCACTTTACAGATTGTGGGCCCATCCTGCTCCTCAGTAGTCATGACTGTTCATGAAGACCTGGCTCCCTGGGTTTGAATGTGTCTCCATCATTTCCTGAGTGACCCTGGGCAAGTCAGTACCCTCTCTGGGCCTTAGCTTTCTCGTCCATAAATAGAATGGCTCTAGAACAGTGTTCCCCAACCTTCTTCCACTTGTGTACCCCTTTTAAATATTTCTAGAAATTGTACTCCTTGTTTTTTAAAGAGCTGTTTTTAAATACTGACACTTTTGTTCAGTGACTACCTTAATGTAAAATAGTGGAAATGAGGTAATTAAGTTAGGAAAGAAAAACCGCTAAAAGTACAAACTACAGATTTAATTTTACAATATTCATAACAGTTAAATATTGATAATGATCAAGTATTTCTTTTAATTTATTATTAGTATTTATTTGTGTTATCTGAAAAGTCTGTAACAGTTGTTATGCAGATCACTAGCCAATTGAAACATTGTTAGTGAGATCATGGAGCTGGCTTTGATGCACTTAAGTTTCTTGAAATCAGGCTTAAAAGATGCAACATACAGTCTCAAATCCGGACTTACATTAAGCTTGAAGGTGTAAGAAGAAAAACCTCTCTCCACTATTTCCGTAATAGTAAAAGCAAGAGGTATTTGAGTGCCTTCTCACAGAGCTGTCTATTCCTCACTGACATCTACCCAGAGGGTAATAAGCTGCTTTTTTATTTATTTTTATTTTTTATTTGTTTTTTTAATTTTTATTAGATCATTTGCTTCATTGAGACACAGCCCTAGTGAGGTGAGCAAGCATTAATGTTCCCTTTTATTTATTTTTTTTTAATGTGGGTAGTTCCCTGGCCGGGAATCGAACCCAGGACACAGCGCTGACAGCGCCAGCACGAAGCCTTAAGCCGCTACACCACCAGGGAACTCCCTATTTCTTTTATTTTTTATGTGGGTAGTTCCCTGGCTGCGAATCGAACCCAGGCCACAGCATTGACAGCCCTGCAGCCTAGCCACTACACCACCAGGGAATTCCATAAGGTGCTTTTTAAAAGTCAATTTAAAGAAGAATCAGTTTAAAGTTTGATTCTTTTTTTCCTTGATTGATAGTGTAGCTTCTTTGAAGAATTCTTCATTGAAGGGATCTACAATTCAGTTGTTTTCTTTTCCACGTTGAGGGAAGTACTTATAAAAGGCCACTTTAAGACCTCCCAAGTGATTTATAATATTCTCTTTCACATTTTGGGGTAGGTGCAAATCATTCTCAGATAAGTTGTGCAGAGTTTAAAAAACTTCAGGCTGATCTTTTTTTTTTTTTTTCTTTTTGGTATGTGGGTAGCTCCCTGACTGGGAATTGAACCCAGCACCAAAGCCTTAAGCCACTACACCACCAGGGAACTCCGATTGAGCTGTTTTGAAGTCCCAAGTTGAGTTTGTTTATTTCTAGAAAAATATCTGGTAAATATGCAAGACTTTGAAGCCAATCAATGTCCTGAAACTGTGAATCAAGAGGGAAATGATGGTATTCAAAAAAATATCTGGACTTCATGTCTAAGTTCAAACATCCATGCAAGTACTTTGCCACGGGATAGCCATCTTACCTCCCTCTGCAAAAGGAATGTGCTGTGAACACTGCTCATTTCTTCATATGGTGCTTTAAACAATCTGGAGTTTCGTGGCTGTGACTTAATAAAATGTACAACTTTTACAGCCTCATCAAGAACATCTTTCAGTTCACTAAAAAGAGGCTTGGATGCAAGACTTTATCTAAGAATGTAGTAGCAGTGACTCCATGGTACATGCGGAGCCACTTCTTTAATTTGGCCATGTAGGCCTATCCAATACCTTACACAGGCTTGCCTCCATCAGTGCATATACAATTTGACCAACTAATGTCCTTTTCAATAAAATAACCATTGATTACATTAAAAATGTCTTTGCCTGTGGTATGCTCAGTGGGTAACAAAGCAACAGGTTTTCCTCAATTGCATTTTCTACCATGTACCTCATGATGACAAGCAAATAGATATATCAGCAACATCTACACTTTCATCAACCTGAATAGAAAAGAATTTACTTTTTCTAATTCTATCTACTACTACAGCTTCAACATCATCAGACATCTCCTTAATTCGCTGAGACACTGTGTTGGTTTTGTGGACATGTTCTTCCCCAAACATACAAAAAAATGGTATCCTTAATACAAGGAGAAATTAAATTTTTAGCTATGGTGTGGTTTTTACTACATTTAGCTATATGATAAGCAATATGGTAGGAAGCCTCAACTGCATTCTCATTGTCTTTCTTTTCCTGAAATTGTGCATGAAGTAACTGTTGGACACTTTTCTAAGCTCCAAAAACAAGGTATTTTTTTGTTTTTATACATAGGATGTTTAGTTTCTAAATGTTGCATGAGGTGGTGTAGTGGCTAGGCTTTGGCGCTCTCAATGTCGCGGTCTGGGTTCGACTCCCAGCCAGGGAACCACCACCCCCACTCCCAAAAAAAGAATGTCACATGAATAGTGAGGGTTTCATGCAAACAGTGAATAATATTTCCCCACACAAAGGCTTAGGATAGTCATCATTTCCTATAAATGAAAACCCTTATTTAATATACTCCTCTGAGTATTTCCTTCTCTTCTGTGTAGTAGCACCTTTTATTTGTCAGTGTAGGAGTATTCGTAGCTGTGGACACGTGTCGAGAAGTACGTGGTAACGCGTTATAACCCATACCAAGTTTTGGGTTTTAAACCGTTCCTGCTTTCAACCGCTGATCTACAACTGACACGCTTAAAAATCACTGACAATAACTGAAGCTATGTGAAACATTAAATAAACAAACTACTTGAAAAGAATGATTAAAGACAACACACTTACTCAGTCAATAACTGAACTGATCAAACAGTCTGGCTACAGATATATTTATATATTTGGGAAGTTCTAGAAACATTGCAAATGGATTGTTCTGAAACTGCGTAATGACTGGCAGAGAAGAGCAGTGTGGGGGAAGGGTTCATACCCACGCCCTCACCAACCGCCACTCACTAATGTGATCTAATTTCTAAGTGTCTCCACTAATGGTGATTCAAACTTTAACATTTATTGTTCCATAACTAACACTTGGCATTTTCTTAGTTATTTTTTCACCATTACTAATTATTTTTCACGTGTCCCTGAATGGCCCGCCCAGCATATACCCCCGGGGACACATGTACCACTGCTTGGGAACTGATGCTCCAGAATCTATCTCACAGATGTTCCAATTAGAAGACCCAGTAAGTGTACAACTTTATAATCCCACAGCTGTTGTCCTGTGTCAGACCCTCTCCTGCTGCAGGGCCCTCAGCTTTGCTACTTTGGGGCCACAGGGTAACCCAGGCTGTACCTTCCACAGTTCAATGAAAACAGACCCTAACCTCAGGCCTTCAAATTCCACCCAGCTGGCGTTTGGCTCTGATAGACAGAGATGCTGGCAGACAGAACACAGAGATCTGGGTTAGGGAGAGCCCAATATGTATCAGAGGAATCTACCCTGATTAAGTAAGGCCCTCTTTTCTCACCTCTATCTCCCTGAATTGTCAGAGAATTTCTCTCAAGGAAAATTAGGTTGTGATTTGAGGGGCAGCAGAGCTCAGGTGTTAGGCCACAGGCTCAGGAGCAGGGTGGGTTTGAATCATAGCATCATCACTTCCTGGCTGGGTGTCCTTGGGGAAGTGACACTACTTCTCTGTGCCTCAGCAGCCTCTTCTGAAAATTAGAGGTAAAATAAAAGTGCCTGCTCAGAGAGGCTGGAAGTCTGAATACCACCAAGACTAGAGCTGGCACCCAACAGCTCAGCAAGCGATAGCATGACTGCTATTAGTATTTGGGTATGGACTGCTTCAAATGTGCACCTTCTCCTGTCAGTGAGGGCAGGTCAGGGGCTCTCCCAGGCACTGATGTGTCCACAGCTTTGCAACACAGAGCTGGACACAGAGGAGGCACTTGGGGGATGTTTCCTGACTGAATAAATGGAAAGAAGAAAAATCTGAGTAAGGCTGGCTCACTGAGAGACAGGGAGAGAAGAGAGACAGAGTGATGAGAGGAAGCTAGAGAATGTTAAAATACGAAAGAGCAAAAGCTCTCTACGTCCAATTCACTTCACAAACGGGGAAACGGAGGCCTAGAAGGAGCAGTCAGGGCCTCTTCACCTGTTCAGAGAGGTCCTGATCCCAGCTCTTGGCCCCATACCCTGCTGCCCACCTCTACCTGAGTTCACCCCACTTACAAGGCCCAGGAACCAGAGAGATGACACTAGAAAAAAACACACAACTTTTATTCCCATCTTAAAGGGCAGGTGTTTACAAAACAGAGGAGTGAGTTCTGATGGCGAGGAGGAGGCCCCTACTTGCCAGCGATGAGGGGGTTCCGCAGGACCACGATGACCGAGTCCCCACGCAGGAACATCTTAGAGATGTAGCGGTCCTTGTTGACTGGCTTGGACTTCTTCTTACCCTTGCCACTCTTAGGGACCTCAGTCCACATCTCCTTCACATTCTCTAACACCATGTTGCAATGCCTGGTGGGGATAGAGGGCGGAAAGGCATTGGGAATGAGGGGGCAGCCTTCCAACCGCCCCTCGTCCGCAAGGCACTGCCGCCTGCAACCAGCGGCATGGCTGGGGGAAAGTGCAGGCCCTGGGCTAGGATGACCAGCCCTCCAATGCCATCTCTGCCAGTCCTTCGGTCAAGGCTTGGGCAAAGGCCTTCACCCCTGTGTGCCTCAGCTTCCTCATGGTGCCCACTTCATAGGGCTGCTGTGAAGATAAAATCAATGCAGCAGGGCCCGACACAGGGTGAAGGCCGATGAAATGGTTCTGTTGTGCTTTTTAACTCCAAATACTTCTGGAAGCCTCAGCAAAGCAGCAGCTTCTCTTTGGAGAAGAAGAGGCGCCTGAGGCCTGAGGCGGCACATGAGTCCCCAATGCAGTTTTGACTCATCCCCATCCTTGGGGTGCTAGGTGGGCATACGTGATGACCGGATTAGCTCACTTGGCAAATGTAATGAATACCACGTGCTGTCCCTGCCTTCATGGGATGTGCATTCTACTTGTAGTGGGGGAGAAGGACGATAAGCAAGTGAACAGAGACCTGTAATATGCCATCAGGGAGTGGTAACTGCTATGAAGAAAAACTAAAGCAAGGTGAAGGGAAAGGTAGATACAGGGAAATGTCAGCAAGTGGTAAGAAAAACAAACAAATAAAAAAGAAAAATTGATGGCAGTAGAGTGACCTAGGGTAGACTGGAAACAAGCAGGTAGGAAACTTTTCATTGGACCATTATTACTGTTTTGGAATCATGTGAATATATTACCAATTCAGAGAAACAAGTCAAAAAGCACGCTCCTATATCTGTATGTATGATGTTATAGTCAAGTGACAGTCCAGGAGGAGGCCTGAGAAATTACCATGGTGAGGTCCCTAGGGATGGCAATTGGGGGCACGCAGGAACGACCTGCTCTTCACTGAGGACCTTTTATATCTTTCAAATTTTGCTTCAACTGCATACATGGAAAGAAAGCCACATAATTAAGTAAATAAATAAGGTGGTTAAGAATGCCTTAGCTGGCCTGCAGTGATGTCCTCAGATCACTGTTATGTGTGAAAAACAAGATGCATAGGAGCATATGGAAGATTCTATTTTAAAAAGTTTTATGATATTATGACAGATCAATTATACCTGAATAAAGCTGTTAGCTAACACCACAAAAGATTCCCCAGACGTATGTATGTATGAGTCAAATGTGGCAAGACACATAACAGGGTGGGAGATTAATATGGGGGCGAAGGAGGAACTAGGCGTAAAGGAAGTCAACTTCAAAGTTTTTTTTAAATAAATACATATACACATACACGCACACATACACCTCGCCACCACCTGTGCGAGCACCCTCCATGAGCCCAGGCATCTTCTAAGCACTTTCTGAGCACTAAACCATCAATCTTCACTGCATCTCACCCAGGAGGTAAACACCAGTGTTATCTCCCACTTCTAGAGCAGCAAACTGAACACAGTGGGATGACGAGACTCACCCCAGGTCACTCAGTGTGGAAGGGACAGAGCCTGTGTTCAAATCCAGGTCTACCTGCCTCCTTTTGCTTGGCACTTCCTGTTGCTCTTATTCTCATTTCACTCCACAGGAAATGGGAAGCTTAGAGGGAAAGATGTGTTTGTGGTCACTAACTGCTAGTGGCCAAAACATTCCAGAACTAAGCTTCAGTACACTGCTGTGAGGAAATCATTTCCCAGATGCTAACTAAAGGCTGCAGCTTCTATGTTTATTGAGCATTCATCATGTGTTAGGTATGGAGCCAAGTGTTCTTCATACACCTCATTTAGTCCTCAAAACTGTTCCATAAGGGGTATTATAAGGAAAATGAAGCCCAGAGAGAAAAACTCTTAGCTGTCCCTCTGGCTGAATCAATCAGACCCTCGCTTACTTTTTCATTTTATTCAGGTCTGTTCACTGCTGCCTCTTCCGATGGCGCCACTCTGATTACCCATCTAAGAAAGCACCCCCTTCTCAGTACTCCATACCTTTCTTTACCTGGCTTTACTTTCCTTCATACAATTTATCATCTCGCCTTTTGGACACATTATGTGTTTGCGGTCGGCTTCCCTACCTACACCATAAACTCCCTGAGTATAGGAACCATATGTTTTAGTCATTGCTGTTTCCAGAGCCTAACAGTACCTGGCATGGCTACACGCTCATATTATATAACTAGGTTAAGAGCATCCTGTGCGCCAGAAGCTGTGCTTCTAGTGACTTACTACCCTTCACATGAATTAAGCCACTGAATCTTTGCAACCACAATTACTACTGCCACTGTATGGACAATAGTCACTTGCTGAAGGTAGCGTGGCTGCCGAGAGGCAGAGATGGGACATGATCCCAGGAGAATTGGCTTGTCATGCTCACAACCACTGTACTGAACAGTTGGAAGAGCAGTGAGACAGTCATACCTCAGGTTTTACGATGCTTACTCCCATAGCTTCTGAGAAACCTGGTATTTAGGCTACCTGGATTGAACTGCTTCTCCAGGGCTGGACCGAACACCTCCCAAGACCTAGCTAGGTGCTCACCTGTCAAAGGCCTTCACACGGCCCAGGAGCTTCTTGTTGTTGCGACAGTTGATGAGCACCTGGGTGTTGTTCTTGACTGACTGCGTTAGCACGGAGAGTGGGCCTGTGTTAAACTCCTCTTCCTCCCGTTTCTGCAGCTCCTCCGGGGTCATCTCACTTTTGGGCTTGTTGAGGAGGCTCCTGAGTGGGCAAACATGGAAAACATAGGTGAAAGGGCCAGAAGGTGGAGCATGGGTGGTCATGACCTTGCACTCAATGTCTCTCCAACCTTGCCCCAACACACCTACCCTCCTGCTTGGTCCTCGCTTGGCAGCCTAACAGATTCCCAATCTTGCCCATTCTAGGTCAAGCTCCATGACACCCAACCACCTCAATTTGCTCGATAGCAACTCCATCCTTCCAGTTCTTTGCCCAAAAACTCTGATGTCAACTTGACTCTTTCTTTCTCTCATAGCCTATGTTTGATCTGTGAGCAAATCCTGTCACCTGCCTGTAAAATATGAAGTCAGACAATTAATTTCACAAACTCATCCTAGAATATCACTATGGTCACTTTCAAAGTACTCCCCTGGGAAGCTACGCACTGACACCAGCACCTAGTCCACCCTTCAAAGCAATTTTGGAACTCTTTTTCTGGAATGGTCACCAGAGCTGTCATGCCCCAAATCTGACAATGAAGTTCGTGAACTCGCCACCATGCACTTACGTTGGCAGCACTGTACAAACAACTCCGTAAGGTGTCATAACCTTGGCAATAACCTATGACACCTTATGGAGTTGATTGTACAGTGCTGCCAACATGAGCGCACAGTGGCAAGTTCATGAATTTAACTGTCAGATTTTGGGCACAACAACACGTCTGATGACCATTCCAGAAAAAGAGTTCCAAAACTGCTTTGAAAAGTGAACCCTTAGGTGCTGGTGTCAGTGCACAGCTTCAAGGGGAGTACTCTTGAAGGTGACCACAGTGATATTCAGCAATGATGTATGCAGCACTTTTTCTAGGATGACTTTGAGAAACTGTCTGTCTTGTACATCCAGAATCTGACCATTTCTTACCATGGCCTGAACCTCTATGACCTCTCTTCTGGAGTCTTACAGGTCTCCCTGCTTCCACCCATGTTCCCCAACAGTGTGTTCTCTACAGAACAGTCCCAGGGGTTGTGCCATGATCTAAGTCACATCACCTTATTCTTTAAAACCCACCCATGGCTCCCATCTTAGTGTAAAAAGTAAAATCCCAAGTTTTTATCATGCCCTACAGCTATTCTGTTCCAGCCACAGTGACCTTCTGGGTGGTCCCTAAGGATATTAGGGAAATATTCATCTTGGGCCTCTGCATTTGCTTTTCCCTCTGCCTGGATGCTTCCCCAGGTATCTTTGTGGTTAGAGCTCTCACTTTCTTTGCTCAAATGTTGCCTTCTCAGTCTGTCCTTCTGTGCTAGTTATTAAGTTACTGTCTCTCAAACTTGGCATTCCCTATTGTTTTCACCCTGTTCTATTGTTTTTTTCATAGCCTTGGTCACCTAACACACCATATACTTCAATTGTTTGCTATCATTACATTAAACACCTACCTCTTCCGACCCCATAAGCTGCAGGCAGGGACTTTTCTTGGGGAGGGGTATTCACTTACATATTTCATGTATGTAAAGCAGTGCCTGATACATGAGCACTTAATAGGTAACCGCTTACTGGATAACTAAGTAAAATCATTTCTGTGACCTGTTATCCGTACGCGAATTAGGTCCAAAAGCCAATCGTCTCCAGTTCAAATTATCCGCAGTCTCTCACCTCTAATCGTTATTTCTTAAAATCCGCACTCTCCTCTCCCAGATTCTTTATTCGTAAAATCGCATCCCCTTAAGATTATTTGGGAAAACCCCCAACCCGTTATCTGATAAAACTGTTCCCTCTCCGGAACTCAGTATCCGTCAAAGGCCCCACGCCCGTTTCAAACTCTAAATAAAGTACGCCACTTGACCCTTAAAACCTCTGCCTCTGCCCTCCGCTCTGCCTACCCCTTTCCATCGGTCAGTGGTCAAATTTACACCTTCCACCCTACTCCCGCCGCTTAAGCCTCGCCCAGCCTCACATGGTGGTGATCGCTGCGCTCACAAACCACTCCCGTCTCCTCCGCGTTGCTTCTGTCTCTGAAAAGAGAGCGCGAGAGAGGCAGGACTTCCGCTTCCTGCGGCCCACTTCCGTGGGTGCCTTCGCAAACCCAACTAGCTGCGGGGGCGTGGCCTATTGTTGTCATAGCGATCCCCGCCAGACTTGGGCAACGGTGGGGTAAAAGGCATGCTTAGTGGTTCAAGGTCATTAAGGACCATACGGGGCAGATGTTCACAACAATAGAGAGAAAGAGAGAGAGCGTCCGACTCAAGCATTTTGTTGTAGAACCGCACAGGTTACGGTAGGGAAAGCACACGCCATTTGTAAATGCCCGCCGGCCCCCTTCGGGGGCGTGGCCTCCGAGAAGCCAATCCATTCTTCACTTCAGGGCTTAAACTCCGCCCCTGGTTATTTACATATCTATTGATCAGTCCGACTGCACAAAAACCAATCTTTTGCCTACATTCGGGAGGGGCGGGGATCTGCGCCCGGGAGGTCGAGTGTTTTCCGTGGTCAAACGCTTTTCATTGGCTTCCCCTTCAGCGCTGGGGCGGAGCCTACTCCTTTCGCGCTCCCTTTTGGGTAGTGCAACTCTCAGTGGAACCAACGCCAAAAGCCCCAGGGAGACAGTGAGGCGGGACCTCAGAACGAGAGTCTCCATTGGCTTTACTGCTAGCGGGGTGGGATGGTCCTCCGCTCTTGTTGTTCATTGGTCCGGTGATTCCATGGGGTGGGACTTGGCTGGGCCTAAATTCGATCAGCGGTCCCTGACCGGTTTCAGGCGAAGCTGCCATGCGTTCTGGGGGCCGCGGGCGGCCCCGGCTACGGCTAGGGGAACGTGGCCTCTTGGAGCCACCCTCACCTCCCACTCGCCGCCTGCTACCGCGAGTGCAGCTGTTGCCCCTGCTGCTGCTGGCTTTGGCCGTGGGCTCGGCGTTCTACACCATCTGGAGCGGCTGGCACCGCCGGGCTGAAGAGCTGCCGATGGGCCGGGAGCTGCGGGTGAGGCCCGGCGGGGGTGCGGCCTCCGCTGGGGCTCTCACTCTCCGTCTCCCCTTTCCTAAGGTCTCAGGTTGACGTGGCTTTATCGTATAGCCCTAGCCGTGGGTGCCGCTGTTTCCGTCATTAGGACACATGTCTCTTGCCTAATAGAATGAGGTATCGGGCTTGTTCTGTAATAGTGGCAGACCCTTTAGAGGAAGGGTCTGGAGTAGTAAAACTGGGGTTCCAATCCTAAAGTCAACTATTTGAAAAAGTCCTTTCCTCTCGCTGGGCCTCGATTTCCCTTTCAGAACGGGTAAGCTAGACTGGATGGGCTCGGAGGGACTTTTCTTGCGTCTAGAATTTATCCTAGAAACCCCTGATGCTGGATCCGAGATTAGAAAGGAACTGGGGCTTCTTAAGGGCGAAGGCACCCAGGGTAGCGTCGGAATGGGGTTTGTCTCGCGCTCTGCTCTTTTCTTCCCCCATCCCATTTCCCCCACCCAAGGGCCCATTGATCGGAAGCCTCCCCGAAGCCCGAATGCGGAGGGTGGTGGGGCAACTGGACCCACAGCGTCTATGGGACACTTACCTGCGCCCCCTGCTGGTTGTGCGGACCCCGGGCAGCCCTGGCAATCTCCAAGTCAGAAAGGTAAAAGACTGCATCCCGCCGACTGCCGGGGAATGGGAAATAGGCATTCTGCTCAAGATCCTAAAGATCTAAGAGGCAAGGCTAGAGTTTTGAGTGGAGCTAATCTGATTCTAGAGTAAGCACCAGGCTGACGGCCCCCACTAAAAGCTTACTATGTACTAGGTAAAAGTACTGTTCTGTGAGGTGGATGCCTAAGTGATCTTATCATGCAGATTGGGAAACTGAGGCCCAGAGCAGTTAAGCATTTTGCCCAAATCCCACAGCTAATAAATGGTGCACCTAGGGTTTCAACCCAGACTGGTTGGCTCTAGAGCTGGTGTTGTAACATTTCTATATTGCCTCCCAGAAAGCATTAAGAACCATTTTAATATTGAGTTCAAATCCCACTTCAGTCACTTGGATTGTGCCCTTGGAGTAGTTTCTTAAGCTCTCTGTGTCTCATGGACAAATTGAGCCATCGATAGTCCCTACTCCATAGCGTTCCTAGAACAGGGCTTGGCACACAGCGAGTGCTATTGAAGAGTGAGCTGTGATTAGTCTTGGCATCAAGAGGCGGGGTCACTCTATACCTGGCACTTAGTAGGTACTCAGCATAAGTGTGTCAAAGGAACGATTTAAACCAAAGTGGGACCTGTGAGTCAACCTGACTTCTGCATGGCTCAGGTCATATGGCCCTTCTTCTGACTTCCTCCCCAGTCCCTACCTACCCTCCCACCTCTCTCTTGCCACTAGTTCCTGGAGGCCACTTTGCGGTCCCTGACAGCAGGCTGGCATGTGGAGCTGGACCCCTTCATGGCCTCAACACCCCTGGGGCCACTGGACTTTGCCAATGTGGTGGCCACACTGGACCCAGGGGCTGCCCGTCACCTTACCTTTGCCTGCCATTATGATTCGAAGCTCTTCCCACCTGAGTCGGCACCCTTTGTGGGGGCCACAGATTCAGCTGTACCTTGTGCCCTGCTACTGGAGCTGGCCCGGGCCCTTGACCAGGAGCTGAGCAAGGCCAAGGATCAGGTGAGGAGTAGAGGATAGGGTGGGCGTGGAGGGCAGGGGCTGCCTTTACCTGTAGAAGTTACCACCCTCCCTTGCCTGGTCTTGTGTTCCTGCCTCCACTCCATACACAAAACCATAAGGATATTTCCACCTCCTAAATGTCAGATCCTATCCCTCCTCTCCCCTAAACCATCCCATGGCTCCTACCTTCCTACTTCATTCCACACAAAAGCCTTCCACACTGTAAGAGTCCTTATAGTGACCCATGATGTGTGCCCTGTTAACTCTTTAGTTCACTCTCACTACCCACTGCTTCCTCAAACTCACAAGATTCACTCCCACCTCAGGGCATTTGCACTTGCTGTTTGCTCTGCCTAGAATGTGCTTTTTTCAGACATCCTCCTAGCTGGCTTCCATCCTTCACTCAGGTGTCCACTCTGAAGTCACCTCCTCAAAGAGGGCTTCCCCACTACCCTTGTTGTCACTGTCCCATGATTTATGTTGATTTGTCTGTCTTCCCAACTAGAATGAGTTCCATCCAGGCAAGGATGTGGCTGCTTTTGCTTCCTGCTCTATTTCCTGGGCCCAGAATAGTGCCTGCCATAAAGTAGGATATCAATAAAAATGTATGGAATGAATGAATGAAAACCCAAGTTTCCAGGAGTTCCCTGGTGGTGTAGTGGCTAGGCTTCGGCGCTGTCAACACTGCGACTTGGGTTTGATTCCCAGCCAGGGAACTACCCACATAAAAAAAAATTTTTAAAAACAACACAAGTTTCCTCATGCTCCTCCCCTGCTCAGACCCCTTTCATGGCTTAAACCCCAGTGTCCTGAAGCCCAGGCTCCCTGGCCCTTGCCAGCCCTCAGGCCTCTTTTCAAACCTCTCTGGTCCTTTCCCTGGCCCCAGCTCTGATCCATGTTGCCTCCTTGTCTGGGAACATTCTTCCTTCTGCTCCATTTTGCCAGGCCAGGTCCAAGGGACCTGATGTGCTCCCCAGGCCAGGTTATCCCCTTCTGCTTCCTATGCTCTTTTAGGGCCCTGTAGTTCAACTGCATTTCACTGTTTGTATAATTATTCATTTGTAGGTCTGTCTCTTTTGCTAGACAAGCTTGAAGAATAACTAATAATCAGAGCTAACCCATATTTAGTTACTACAGAGGGTGCCAAAAAATGTATACACATTTTAAGAAAGGAAAAAACTATAACACATTAAAATTGTAATACTCAATATATACCAACTAACAAAAGATGAATACAAGTCACATTTGACTTCTGCAATTACCAGAGGTGCCCAAAGAGGTGACCATCGGTATTTATGTAATAAGTAGATAAGATGGCTTTAAATGTGTATACATTTTTTTGGTACCCCATATATGCCAGGTACTGTCTTGGGACCTGGATTGAAATCCTATCCTATGAACAGAACGTTTACTAACCCCATCTGTACATGAGGAAACTGAGGCTTTGAGAAGTTAGTAACTTACTCTGACTGCTCAGCCAGGAAGTGGCTGAGCTAGGAATTGAACCCAGGCAGTCTGGCTCAGTCTGTCCTCTTGGCCACCATGCTCCATGATTGAGGAGATCTAGTTTGTCCCATTCAGCTGTGCAGACAGGCAGGAAATGGGGGGTGGGTCAAGGCAAGGGATGACACCAAGCTGGCTCTCACCACCAATTCCCACAGGCAGCCCCGGTGACCCTGCAGCTGCTCTTCTTGGATGGTGAAGAGGCACTGAAGGAGTGGGGACCCAAGGACTCTCTCTATGGCTCCCGGCACCTGGCCCAGCTCATGGAGTCTGTACCCCACAGTCCTGGCCCCACCAGGATCCAGGCAATTGTAAGACAAGGGCCCCACTGGGTTATGGTAGGGGAGGGAAGGGGTATGGCAAGGTTGGCAGCATCCCACTTGGCTTCTCCAGCCCTGACCTCTCTCCCTAGGAGCTCTTTGTACTTCTTGATCTCCTGGGAGCCCCCTATCCAACCTTCTATAGCCACTTTCCTCGCACGGCCCGCTGGTTCCATCGGCTGAGGAGCATTGGTAAGGGTGACAGTGGAGGCAGGCTCTATCCTGGGATGCAGGCAAGGGGTCTGGGGTGGGGCAGGCCCTGTCCTCTAAGGGGTCATCCAGCCTTCCCACTACTTTCCTACCTTCTCTCTAAGGCACTAAAACAAAGGGCCAAACACAAAAAGATCCCACAGTGTAGCAGTTACAAAGAGGGACTTGGGGTCAGATAGCCCTGGGTTCGAATTCTGGCCCTCCTTACCAGCTGTGACAACTTGGGCAAGTGGCTTCATCTCTCTGAGCCTCAGTTTCCTATCTGTAAAGGGAGCATGGTGGTAATGATAATAGGGGTTTCTGTTCCCAAAACCCAGAGGGATTAAATGAGACCAGAAACACCTGTGGTCAGGGGTAACTAACATTCATTCTTGTTGGGGGATGACCAGTTCTTCACCTTTAGACCCTCTGCCATCTTTTGATTTGTGAGCAGGGGAACCTCTGACCCTGAGGGGCTGATCCTTGCTCTCTAATCCCTACTGCTTCTAGAGAAGCGCCTGCACCGTTTGAACCTGCTGCAGTCTCATCCCCAAGAAGTGATGTACTTCCAGCCCGGGGAGCCCTTTGGCTCTGTGGAAGATGACCACATCCCCTTCCTCCGCCGAGGTACTTAGGAGTTGGGGGCAGGGGCCCAAGGGAGAAGATACAGATGGGACCTAGTCCAGCCCCTTCCCAAGGTGGGGTCTGGTGGCAAGTTGCTTAAGCTCTTTGTGTTAATTTCCTCATCTGTAAAATGGGGATAAAAAAGGATCCTATCTCAGCCCCTGTCTTGTGGAGGGGACTGAATGTGCTGATTACAAAATGTAAAGACCTTTCTTGGACTGGTGCCAGTGCCCAGCACAAGCTCTGGAGAAAAGTCACCTATGAATTGTGCCTCAGTGATTGAAGAGTTTCTTCTAGCTCTTGGCCTTTCAAGGACCTGGCAGCCCAGCAGAATCACCTGAGGAGCTTCAGTCACATTTCAGGCCTACATAACCATAATTGTGGGCCTCTGATTTATTTTTATAAAACTCCCAGATGATTCTGCTGTGTAGCCAGGGTTGAAGACATCTGGTAGAGAGGTTCAGAACATAGGTTTTAGAATTGGACAGGTCTGGGTTCTAAGATCTGCAATTTACCCCTGGTTGACCTAAGACAAATTACTTAGTCTCTCTGAACCCCCATTTCTTCTGAAAAAAATGAAGTGATACACACATACGAAGCACATATCTATGTGTATACTCATAATCATGGGATTGAAAGGATTAGATGAGATTAAGTATATGAAATGCCTGCTTACACAGTGCTTGACATATGTTAAAAACTGCTTTTTCAATTTTTACTCCATAATGTACTCATTCAACAAGTAAGCATTTTGTACAATGCCTTCTTTATTGATTCATTCAGTGAACACTTCCCAAGGCAGATACTGAGTGAGATGTCAGGGATACAGTGATGGGCCATAATCCACCTGCCTCCTGTCTGCGGGGTTTGGGGGTATTTAGCAAATCTGGGTAAACGCAGAGGGAGATGCTCTGAGGATAGGAACTTGATATAGTGCAGGAGTTAGGAACACAGACCCTCAAGACAGGTGGCCTGGGTTCAGGTTCTGTTGTTTTACTAGAGTACGGACCTTAGGCAAATCACTCCGCCTGCCTCTGTGCCTCAGTGTCCACATCTGTAAATGGTGGTAATTATGGTACCCACCTGAAAGAATACCAGGTTAAGTTTGTGTGTGTGTGATGTACGACCTTAGACTAGGGCCTGGAACAGAAGTAGTACTATATAAATGCTAACTATTAATGTGAAAAAAAAAAAAAAAAAAGCCTACTAATATATACCTAGTGAGGAGGGTCAAAGATCTTTCCCTTCTCCTGATCTTTTCATAATCCACTAAGTTTGGGGTTTCTAATTTGTGTTATGAAAACAGTAGGTATACTGGATATATATTTAAAACTCACATGTACCCTCACACACTTAAAATCATTCTTCAGAGTTCTAATGCTAAGATAGAGTATCTTCTTGGCGGGGTGGAGAGGACTGGGCCTGGGCTCCTGCTTTAGCTGTGGGTTTGGCCAAGTCTCCTCTTGCTCCTGCAGGGGTTCCAGTGCTCCACCTCATCTCCACGCCCTTCCCCTCTGTGTGGCACACACCTGATGACTCTGAGGCCAACCTGCACCCACCCACAGTACACAACCTGAGCCGCATCCTCGCCGTGTTCCTGGCTGAATACCTGGGGCTCTAGCCTGCCCAGCTGACTCTGGAGAAGCAGCACCCAGCATCGAATGCGACAGGGACGCCTGGAGCCAGCGGAGCTCAGGCTGGGCCCACCTCAGGTGTGCTGGCTTGTCCTTTTTAACACCTTTGGCTCTGCTGTGCTGTGATGAGGAAGACCCTCTTTCCTTTGACTGTCTCAAGCTACCACTCTTCAAAGACATGGAAGAGACCACTGTGGGGTGATGGCCAAAGGAATAAGAGCTTGGCCCCTGCTCTGAGGGAAACACTTGGGCTGAAGGTTTGCAGGGGCCAAATGCTGTTTGTTTTAGTCAGCAAACATGGACTGGCACATGGACCAGCAATACCACCCAAGCAAGTGAATTCTCTGTGGCTTGTTTTTGAGTCAGTGCATTTTCCAGAACTGTAGTCTTGCTGCTGCACCAGTCCAAGCCACGTGAGGTCCACAGATGTGCTCTTTAGCAGGAACAGAGGAGATGGAAGCCAGTGTCTTGGAACTACAGATTCTGCTGGATCCAATGGGTGATAAACCAGTGTTTCTGCAAAACGTATTCTGTAGAACTGGCATACTAGGTGTTGAATGGAAAAATGGATCAAAGAAGTGGGGCAAGACAACATTAAAAGAGTTTCTTCACTGCATAATTGACTTTTCAAGGGTATGATAGAAGGCAGTATTTTCCCAAAGTATTTCACGGTACCCCTTTATTGGATAGTACCTCACAAAACTAGGGTACCTCAGAAGATACTTTGGGAAACACTGGGTTTTGAGTTTTGAGTATGTTCATGGAAGGAATCAGACAGACCTACAGTCACTGCAATCTAGTTATATACCAAACTATCCTGTCCCTTTTGGATCCCAAAAGGGATGTGGGTACAGGAAGGAGTGCAAGATGATGGGTATAACTGCAACTCTAGTGATAGCCTGAGGAAGTATTTCCCAACGCTACCTAATTTTTATTCAACTGGGGTCCTTACTTAAAAATGCAGACTCCCAGGTTCCATCCAGAGCCTTGTCAATCAGAACTCCAGGTAAGGACTGAAACTCTGTAACAAGCACCCGAGGAATTCTCATGATCAGGAAAGTTTGGGACATGCTGTCCTCAGGGACAGTTTGGTGTGTGCTCAGCTGCTTGTCAAACCTATTCCAAAGAAAAACGTAACATGGAGGGTGCCTAGGAAGGGAGTCCTATGTTGGGCTGTGTGCCTGCTGGTTTTGTGACTTTGATGGAGACCTGGTAGGTAGCAGGGATGTCAGGCCAGGATGGAGGGTTATTAAGCAGTAAAGGTGAGCATTGGCCTCCCAAGCCAACTCAAGGCTGGAGAAGACAAGAATTCAGGGGCTGAAACTCAGGATATCTAATAAGGATAAACAGAAGGTCCTTGGTTCACATTCCTCCATAGTAGCTGACATTTACTGGGCACCTACTACGTGCCAAGTACCATGGACATTTTACATTTTTAACTCAGTCTCCCCCCTATCCTGAATTAGGTACAATGGTGGTTCTCATTTTGCAGCTGTGCTCCTAACCCCATAACCTGCCTCCCTCCCCAAAATCATCTGTACTGGACCGAGAGCTTGTGGATGAAAGTGGCTCCTCCTGTGGCTTTTAACTGGCTGCAAGTTAGAGTAGGGTTGGGGAGTAAGACCCTAGTATACTTAAGAGGTGGAACTGGCAGGAGTCCAGAGTTCAGAAAGCAAAATTGACATCAAAAGGTAGCAATAGAGTATCAAACCACAGGGAGATTCCTATTTGTTCATTTGTTGTGTGGCAGACATGGTGCCAAGCATTTAAAGTGTACCATATCCCTTTAGCCTCACAGCCATCCCTAAAGTAGATGAGAACTTCCATCTCCATGTTAGAGAAGTTGGAAGCCGTGTTCATTTACATTCCCAGCCCTCTATGCCTCCATGCAAGACACCCTGGTTGAGTGTACTACATGCCAGGCACTGGCAGGGGACCTAATATACATTTTCCGCATGAGACCAGGGTAAGGATTGTGAACCCCATTTTACAGATGAGGCTGCTGCTGCTTGGCAAGGTATTCTCCCCAACTCCCATTTGTTCCCCAAACTTGGGGTCTCCCAGCCTCATGCTATGAAGGGGCTACTAGATGTTTTTGATAAGCACAATTGCTGAGCACTCTAGATGTGGTATCTCACGTCAATCTTTTGAGGAATCATCAGTATTCTCATTTTTCAGATTAAGAAACTGAGCTTCAGAGAAACCCATTGCAGAAGACCACACAGCTGGACACTTTCACTGCAATGTGTCTAGGTGTACATTTCTATTTATCCTGCTTTCTGTCTCTAACATGGAGTTGATGGTCTCATTTTCTTCAGGGATGGCTGTGAGGCTAAAGGGACATGGTACACTTAAGTGCGTGGCAGCATGTCTGCCACACAAAAACCCCAAACTGAACAAAAACATTCCAGACCAAACTGCATGAAAATCAAGGTCTCAGTTGGTCAAAGGACTCATTGGGCTTATTGATCTTTTACTTGCCTGGAATTTGGAACTATTGTCTTTAAATACCTTTGCATTATTCTCTCTTCTGACTCTAGAATGCCAATTAAATATTAGACTTTCTCATTTTATCCTCTATAGCAGCGGTTCTCAACCTGTGGGTCGCGACCCCTTTGGGGGTCGAATGACCCTTCCACAGGGGTCGCCTAAGACCACTGGAAAACACGTATCATATATTTACATTACAATTCATAACAGTAGCAACATGACAGTTATGAAGTAGCAACAAAAATAACGTTATGGGGGTCACCACAACATGAGGAACTGTATTAAAGGGTCGCGGCGTTAGGAAGGTTGAGAACCACTGCTCTGTAGCCTTTCGTATTTCGTCTCCGCTACTTTTCAGGCTTATCTCTGGTTCAAGAAATCTTTCTTCGGTTGTAACTAATTTGCTATTTAGCCCAGCCGTTGAGTTTTTACTTATGTTTGTGTGTTTTTTCTTTCATATCTGCTAAGCCATTATTTAGTTCTGAGTTCCCTACAGGTATTTCCAAGCTCTTGTATTCTAATCTGTGACTGACAGTCTCACATCATTAAGCCTTTGTGCATCTGCTTTTGCTGTTGTTTCTGCTGGTTCTTGCTCGTGCTGGCTTATTTCCATGCGTGTTTGGGTATTTGACTGTGTACTATTCATTGTCTGAAAGTTATTTGTGGAGATTCTAGATGGCAGTTCCTTCCTCCAGAGGATTTGTTTGCTTCTGCCAGACATCTCAGCTAGCAGTACCCTGGAACAGACAGGTAATGCAAACCTGGGCTACAAACCTGAGCCAAGGGCCAGCCTGTGATTAAATTCTCAATTCCACCTTTTCCTTTCCTTTGGTCTTGTGCTACCATCACCATTTAGAACATCTCTGCAGTCTTCTGGGTCATCCTTACCTGAGCTTGTAGTTTGGTGGGATCCCAGCTATTAGATTCTGTACCTTGGGCAGGCCTTGACGTCTGCCTGTTGGCCCCAGTAAAGCTACAAATAGGAAACCCAAGTTTGTCCACATTAGCAAATGCCTTCAGAGCAAAAGTGGCTTCAGGGCCCCATGGACCTTTCTCATCAATGTTCAGCTTAGTGTGTCCTTAGCTTTGTTTTAATGGCCATTTGAGTCTTTTAAGGTATTTTTACTTCCTGTTTTCAGCAGGAGAGTCCAAATACTCTGGCCCTCCCTCCACAGGAAACTGAAGGGAGGTTTTGTCCCACAAAACCAAGATTCAAACCCAGGTCTCTTTGATTCTAAAATCTAAGCACTGGGTAACTATGATATATCCTAGTCTCTATGGAAATTTTGATTCCCTGATAAGAATGTCAGAGACTGTTAACTGTATCTCAGTATCAGTTTTTCCCTCTTCTTTTATACTTGAATTTTTAAATGTTTTAATCCACCGTTTCTGTTTAGTAAATAATTAAGTGAATATTTTAAAGCTTTCATTACAGGGATTTTTAGTAAAGTAAGAGTTTTTTTGTTGGGCATAATACATCCAGCTAAAAGGATGCATGTCCTGGTCTCCTCTGCAGCCTTTCCTTATGGCTCAGTTCTGATCAGTGAGATGTATACAGAAGTACAGTAAGCTCTCACTTAACATTGTTGATACGGTCTGCAAATTTAAGTGAAATGACATAACAAAACCAATTTTACCACAGGCTAATTGATATAAACAAGAGTTAAGTTCCTACAGCATCTCATCAATGCTATAATGAAATGATGTTGAACAAAATGATGTTATGTGAGGACCTGCTGCATAAGTGTACTACTCCAGGGAGAAAGGGGGCTTCCGTTCCTGCAAAATGGTGAAGGCTGGAGTTGTAGCAGCCATCTTGAACCATGAGGATTAGGGCCACAAAGAATGATGGAATAGTATGCTAGAAGGATCCAGGTTTCCTGATGACATCAGGGCCACCATACCTGCCCAACACTGGATTTCTAAATAAATAAAAACTGTCTTGTTTAAGCTACTATTTTGAGATTTTTTTCAAGTCCAAATTGACAAAGGTGAAGAGTCAAAAATAATCTCATGCTAAGAGACTTGGGTAAGGATCCTTTTCTTGCACCTTCTTCCATCTCACCATGCATGGGCCCACGACTCCCTTCTCTCCCAAACACCCTCCCTGAACAACACACAAACCAGTCCGGGCCCAGCCTTATAAATATGGATTTTATAGAAAGGACCAATTCAAAACTGGTCAGATGCCACACACTAGAAGATTTCAGAACCACAGGGATGAAAGAAAAAAAAAAATCCCAAACAGAACAAACAAAACACCCCAGACCAAACTGCCTGAAAATCATGGTCTCAGTTGACCAAAGAATTCTACAGAAACATGTAGCTGGGGGTAGAGAGGCCACATGTTACTTTAGAATTCTTTCTGAACAATTAGCCAGAGCGGAAGGAAAAACCACCCAGAAATTCAAACCCATAGTCCCTACCCACTGGCCCCCGACGCTGTCAAGAGCGAGGCAAAGGGCTTCACAGCTTTTTTTTTTTTTTTTGGGGGGGGGGAGTGATGGCAATAGCTTAAATAATGGGAGGAGGGAAATTTTTATACTTCAAATTTTTTTCTGTCTCTGGGGGAAGTGGAGACTGGTAGCTCGAGGTTCAGGAGAAAACAGTGATTTTTATTGTCTGAATGGGGAAAACATCTAGATATGGCAGGCAGGCTGCCATGAAATGTGTCCAGTTTAATCTGTGATGGGATGGCCAATTCCTAAAGAGGAGGTAAACCCTGGTGGGGTAGGTTCAGAGAGGTACCAGCCGGGGTGCTGTATGTAGCCTCTTGGGAGAACAGAGCGCCAGAGACAGCTGGGGGAAGGAGTGGAAGGGGGCCAGGATGGAGGAACCCTTAAGTAGTACCAAAATTAGCTGCCGTCTGCTCCCTGCTGGTGGGTCCCTTGGGGTGTAGAAAGTGGCAGGGAGGGTGCTGGGGCTGAATGGAGAAGAAACTTGAGATGATGAATAAAAAAACACCCTCCTTGAGGGTCCCCGGCCCTGGGTCTAAAGAGTAGAAAACCAATAGGGGTCAATTAGAGTGCTTTCTTGGGTCATCCCCCTGAACCCCATCTCAGCTCTGGATCCCTCAACATTGCCTGGACTGGGGGTATGGGCTGGTGACCCAGTCCTGGCCCATGGCTCCCAAGGGGAGGGGGTGGGGGTGGGCATGGTGGGCTCTCCCCCCCCCTCCCCCGGCTTCACCTCCCCTCCTCCCGGCCAGCTCGGCCCCCACCACCACCTGGCCCATTGCAGGGCAGCACCCAGTTGTTATCGTGCAGACCCAGGCGGCAGCCAGGTGTCTCGCGATCGGCTCGGCGGCAGCACATCCAGTAGGAACGTCCGTAAGGCAGGTCATGGTGGTAGGGCTTAGGGTGCCATCGGCAAAGTGACACATCACCCTTTTCGTATCTCTTGCGGCACTGCTTGCAAGGATCATCACGGTAGAGTGGGTCTCGGCTCCAACGTGAGTCTGTGGCCCGCACACCAAATGCCTCGATGATGCCTTTGAAGTGGTGGCAGGTGCACTTGAGGGCCGCCAGGGCCCGTGTGGGCAGGAAGCTGAAGATCTTGACCAGCACATGCTCAGGCAGCAGCAGCATGTACTGTCTTGGCTCCAGAAGCCTCTGGATCTTGAAGCGAATCTCCAGGAAGTCGTGTGACACATGCCGGTACAGGCGGCACAGGGAGGTATCCGCAGTGCTCTCAGCATCGTCCGGGCCTGGCACGGTGGCCGGCGAGTCAGCTGGGGGTGGTTCGGGGGGCCCATCTGGCCCACGCGACTGGAGGAAGAAGAGCTGGCCGGGTGGGGGAGGTTCCTCAGGGCTGACTGTCAGGCATACCGTTTCCTCTTTCACGTTCTTGGTGCCATCCTTGCCAAAGAAGATGCACTCGTCTACCACACCCGTCACCACCACATCCACATGGAAACCGGATGCTCCGCAGTCCCGGGCAGGAGGTGGAGGGGGAGCCGGGGGAGTGTCCTCGGGCCTGGCAGGGGCTGGGGTCTCCCCATCGCTGGCTTCATCCGCCCTGGCCAGAAGGAACTCCACATTGCTGGGGAGGGCATCCCGAGAGGGGCTGATGAGCTGGTACAAGTCACAAGTGATCTTGTCCTTGGCTCGGGCCCCAGGGCCTGGGCTGCCAGGGTAGGCACAGCCAGGACGGCCCCCACTCCCGTTGGGCAAGCTGCCATCTGGTGCACGGGGTTCTCGGCCATTGGAAATCCGGAAAGCGATGCGCACCTCACCAGGGCCTGGCCCAGGCCGCTCCTCCTTGCGGAGGCCCTTGGCTGGAGGGTTGTCCCGCTGGGCCTCAAAGTGGGCCACTGCCTCAGCTACACGGCTGCAGTCTCCACCACCAGACCTCCGTTCAGACCCCAGCCCCTTGGCAGGCCCACCCTGCTCTGCTGACACAAAGACTACGGGTGCTGGGGTACCAGGGCGTGGGTAGTTCTGCAGCGCCAAGGCAGCCCGCTGTTCCACCAGGGCCACCATCTCAGCCACAGAGAGCAGGTCTACATCCTCACCAGCTGAGGCTAGGGTCCCCTCAACAGCAGGGGACCCCTCCCGGCCCCCTGGGTCTGGGGGAGCTTTAGTAGGCTCAAGACAGCGCCTCCTCCGCTTAGCCTTAGAGCTGTCACTGCCCCAGTGCCCCTTGACCTTCATGGAGCTGGCCCGGCTGCCGCCACCACATTGGTGGGCCACAAAGAAGGCCACCTTCTCCTTTGTATTCCCGGGCTTGATAACATACCACGTATCCAGCAGGACTCGACCCTCATCACCAGCAGTTGCTGCTGACAGGAGCGGAGCAGGCTGGGAGGCAGGGGCCTCTGTGGCCAAGGCGGGAGGTGTGTTCTCTGACTGTGCAGGCCCATGGTCTGGCTCAGCCCCATTGCCTGGCTCAGTGCAAGAAGACGGTTTGAGGGCTGCAGAAGGTGGGCGTGGCTGGTTCTGTGAGTAGGTGCCAAAGGGCCGGGGGCACCATAGCTGGAAAGGCAGGAGGCCACCTCGGTCCATTCTGGGGAATGGTAGCAGACAAGCAGGGGCTCACTACATCTCAGGGCCTGGATGGTGGTAGGGGACTCCACAGGCCACCTAGAAACGAAAGAGGAAGCTGGGGAGCTGGGAGAGCCTGCCCTCTAATACCACCCTGACTTCAACCTCTCTTGATGGAATAGACCAAATTAGACCACCAAGAACTCTATTCCTGCCCCACTGCACAGGGTTGCAGAGGAGATGAGACCTGCTCCTTTAACACCTAGAGCCTGATCAAAGCTGGCAGCTTGCTCCTACCCTACAGGTCATATTTCCCTGCCTGTTAGCCTTCACTCCCAATCCAGAGGCCTCCTGATGTCATAGCCAATTGACAGACAGCTCCTCCTTCTTCTATTTGCTCACTTAGTAGCCAGTTCCTGGAAAGACAAGAATTCCCAGCCCTGCCCACAGTGATGGCTGCTTGAGCCCACGGAGGAAGAAACGAGGTGGGCTCAGCTGAGGAAGAAAACCTGAGGTCTGAGCCAGACAGGCCCTTAAGAAATTAGCTCTTCACTTTGTCCAGGTTATGGGGATCTTTGAGAATTTCTGAAAGCCGTGTATCTTCCTCCAGAAAAAATGCACACATGTGCACAAGACTGTGCAGATAATTCCCCTAAGCACAGCCACAGACCACTGGGATGAGAAGGCCTTTCTAGTCTAGCCTCCTCTCTAAATTGCACACAAGTAAACAGAGGCTCACAGTGAGGAAGGGTTATGCAGGGCAAAACCAGTCCCTCAAACTTGCTTTCTGAACTTTAAAATTCAGGACTCTCTTAATAATGACCCTTTTATTTTGCAACAACTATGTGTACATGACCTAATCTGGAGGCAATTCTGATAATGAGTCCAACATGACCACTTTCCACTGCAGGACCAACGGGGAGCATATCCCTCAGTCTCAATCCTTCCCTGGCTCTTCTCCCTCCAGACACCAAAATATCTTCCAAACCCTGAACTTTCCACATGCCTATAGACCAGGTCAGCAAACAATGGACATAGGGCCAAATCTAGACCACTGCCTGTCTTTGCAAATAAAGTGTTATTGAAATATGCTCATTTGTTTATGGCTGCTTTCATGCTACAATGGCGAAGTTGAGTAGCTGCAACAGAGAACATATGGCCTTGCAAAGCCTTTAACACTCATTATCTGGCCCTTTATGGAAAATGTTTGCTGTACGCTGCAATGCAGAAGATCCCTCTAAATATAGGCAATTCCAAACACCACTAAAACCCCATCATTTCATGGTCCTGTAGACACCACTCAAAATCCTGACAGCCTCTAAACACCCAGAGATACTAGTCACAAAGATAATCCTAATCCTATAAATCTTTACCCCCATCATCCCTAATCCCACCTACCCTTCAAATATAGTCCCTGCTGAAATTTCAGCTACTTACTAAAACTAAATAAATAAATAAATAAATAAAATTACCATATGGCCCCTATAGATGGGTAAGTTTACCAACCACCAATACATCTAAATGTCCAGGAACAGAGGATAACACAGCAAAGATCATTTTCTATAGATGCTACCCCTCTACAACCTGACCATCTCCTGAAATCCCCCAATTAGTTCCTACCTTTATCTCCAGATTATCAATGCCCCCACAAATACTCAAACCCTTCCAAATCCTACTTTAAACCTCCAAACCTATAAATATTCCCTCTAGCACAGAAGGCCCTAATCTCAATGAACTCCACACAGATTCCACACCTACCAGGAACTTCAACATACACAGCAATTTCCCCACCTCACAGATGCTCTGAAAGACCAGTTTCCTGAAATCCTTTACTCACCCTGAACGCTTCCTAAACCTCCACATGTATTCCCTAATTCCACAGAAGCCCCTCAAACTGCAAAAGAACTCACTAAAACATAAAAGCTCATTAATACATAAGACTAATTCCTAAACCATATATTTCTCAAAGCTAAAAAAACCCCTCCAATACTCCCAAAGAAACCCTACAAATGTTATACTAGACACGTGCTTATTGCAGGCTCACTGCAAGCTAATTAGGTACTGTTCTAACAAATGCTGCTGCTAATCCTCCAGGTCCCTATGAAGCAAGCCGTGTATTAGTCCGCGTCTACGTGGGGCACAGAAACGATAAATCCCAAGTCTGGAGTTAGGTAGGAAGAAGTCGAGACAGAAGAAAGCCCAGCCATTCTGGCTCCAGAACTGGTACTCCTGGATTCTTTACTCTGCTTTAAGTTTCTCTGTGAGCTTACAAATCATACACCCACCAAACATCCCAAACCCCAAAGGAGACTCCTACGGCACAACTGAACCTAATACATTACAAAAAACCCCAAACCCAAATCCCAGGGTGCCCCTTAAGCTCAAGGGAACCCCAAGTATCTCCCACAGCCAGGCAAATAGTTTCCCAAACCCCAAAATATTGCTTCAACGTAAATGGAACAACAAAATTTGGAACCCTGCTACCCCCACCCCCCGCCGCCCCCACCCAATCCGCCAACCCACTCAGACCACCCTCGAAACCTAGACACGCCCCTAAAGGGACTCAGGAGAGCCCCGCCCCCCTGCGACTGGAGCAGGTGGCAGCTCATACGCATGCGCAGAAAGGAAGACGGCCCGCCCCCTCGCTCCTACTCTCGGCTCCTTCTCTCTCAGTCCTGCAAGCTACTAGTCCGCCCCCACCCCTTTGTTGACAGATTTGCGCGTGATGCCCCTAGCCAATGAGCAGCTGCCGTTCGGGGCCATGCCCAAATAAGGAAGGCCTTGGCGAAGGGGCCCAACTTCGAAAGAGGGAGGAGTAGGCGAGAGGTGACGAAGGAGGTGTGGAAATAGCGCCCGTGTAAGAGAGCGTGGAAGAATTCCCAACTTTCTGCTACACGGAGAAACAAGGCCAGGACGGAGGCCACTGCATTCAAGGAGAGGTTTATAACGCTACGTTCCCTCTAAATAGGAGCACTGATTGACAGTTGAGATTTAAAGGGCCAAGCAGCTCCGGGATTGAGACTCCAGGGCGGGAGGGAAGGAAGCAAGCACAAAGATCTGAGAGTGTCCAGCTTTGGTTGGGACGGCTGGTGGCTGAGATTTCCTGCAGGAGGAAAAGGAGGCAGCGAGATCACCTCATTCTGAAAACCAAATGGCATAACCTTGCGACGACTCCCACGGCACTGAGTCTAAGACTCTGGTCTTGGCATTCAAGGCAGAGGCTGTGGAGCCAAAAGGACTTCCCCGTTCAGTCTTTTCAACCTGGCACCCCAAATCTGACTCGGACTTAGTACAAGAAAATAATATGAAATACCTCCATAATGATTTTTAAATAATTGATTACCTGTTTAAAATGATAACATTTAAAATATAACTAAATATTTAAATTTAACTTCTTTTTTTAATTTTTAAGTATGACTACTAGAAGATTTTAAATTACACGTATCCTTCGCATTGTATGTCTATTGAATAGCGCTGGTCTAAATCCTTTCAATGCCAGGCTGATTCAAGAGACACCCAAAGATGATTCCACCACTGGCCCCTGTCCAGGGATCACCTGTTGCCCCACCACCCTGCCCCAGAGTTGCCTGCTTCCAACCATTCTGCACATCACAGCCAGAAGTGTCGTCTTAAAGCATAAACCTGACCCTGTCCCCATCCTGTTCAAAACTTGCCATGACTCCCCAGTCAGTGCCTTTAAGCGAAAGCCCAGGTACCTCATAGGTTCAGCCTCATCCCACTCCTGGACACTCCCAGTGGAGCCAGGTGGGCACCTAATCTGGCATAGAGAGCTTTTAGAATACTGGGCTCTGTCTGATCCTCAGTAGGAGCTATTATCATCTCCACTGTATGAAGAAACCAAAGTAGGACATGTTGCCTAACCAGCCCAAGGTCACACAGAACTGGTGTGGCTTGGAGCAGGGATATGAATCTAGGGAATCTGATTCCAGATCACTGTGCTCTATTGTTTTACTGTATATTCTCTGAGGTTTCAGCTCAGCCAGCCTCTCTTCCAAGAAGCTAACCCACCTCTGGACTCCCACCCTGGCCTCCTTGCTATCTATTCCCCAGAGTCACCTAACTTCCCTTCCAAGATCTTTGTATTTGCTGTTCCTGCTAACTAGAATGCTTTCCCGCAGAAATCCACATGGCTCATTTTCTTATTTCATTTTAGTCTTTGCTCACATGTAACTTTAACTGGGAGGCCTTCCTTGAGCCCTCTTCCTGGAACCACCCACCTGCCCAGAGGGGGACCTCTGGGTTCCGTAGTCCCAGCCCTGCCCACTCTGAGTCATCATCTTTTAAGGATGGATCTGTCTCCTCCATTGGACAGCAAACCCCCTGGGGGAGGGAAAGAAGGGCCAGAGCTCTCATGGTCATCACTGTGTCCCCAGCAGCCTCCCCAGCATGGGACTGGACGGATCAAAGCTCCATTCCCTGCAGCTCCAAGTGCTAAACTTCTTGAAGCCTTGGCAGTGCAAACAGTTTTACACCCAGGATCTGTGTGTGTCCTAGCTGGCAGGGTCACCAGGGCAGAATTTTCTAACTTCTCACACACTGAGCCCAGCACAAGGCCCTACATTAGGTCAGCTTTCAGAGAATGCTACACAAAGATCCATTTATTGTAAGACATCACAACAAAGAAGAACTGGAAGTAAAAAGATAGAAAATGAATGACCAGGCAAATATGAACCAAGAGACAAATAGAAGGAGATTACCACTTAAAAAGAATAATAATGGTTCCCTGGTGGCCTAGTGGCTAGGTTTTGGCACTATCACGGCCACAGCCCAGGTTCGATTCCAAATAACTGACAAAAGCAAAAGGTATTAGAGACAAAGATGGTGGCCAAACAAACTGACCTATTATACAAAAATGTTTTTAACATAAGTATTCCTAATACTATGACCTCAACATAAATAAAGGAAAAACAACAAAACAACAAAATGACAAAGAGAGTTTGGCACATCCACAATTTTATGAGCAACCTTAACGTATCTCTCCAAAGAGACTGGTTGAAAAGATAAAATTAGTAAGGAACTGAACAACATATTCAACAGCCTTGATGGAATGCCCTCAATAATTAGAGAATCCACATTTTACATCCCTAGTATGACATTCAGAGGTCCTCCTGCGGTTGGCCTTGGGTTGGGTGCTGGGACACAGAGATGACACTGAGCTCACCATGAAGAGCTCAGGGGATAGGGGGCAGACATCCAAATAAACAGTCATGACTAACATGAATATATTAGAGAGAAAATAATGATCACAACAGCAGTTAACACTTGAGCACTCACTGTGAGTCAGGGTTTGCTCTAAGAGCCCTATAAATATTAACTCATTCAATTCTCACATCTCACTATTTTTAATCTCATGTTAAATATTAGGAAATGGAGACAAAGAATAGCCAAGTAATAGACTTTGAACAAGGCTTTGTGGCAGAGCTTTGAGTCAAATGAGCTTGGTGGCTTTCAGAGAACAAGTTCATGAAGCACAAACAGCTTCATTCACTGAGTACACCAAGCACTTTGCAAGGATCATCTTGTTCAGTCCTTAAGGCCTTTGCACTCTTGGGTGACCCTGCCGAGAATGCTCTTCCTTGGGTATCCACAAGTTTCGCCTCCTTATGTCCAGGTTTTGCTCAGAAATCATCTTTGTTTGTTTTTTGTTTTTTTTGCTTTTTGGTATGTGGGTAGCTCCCTGACTGGGAATCGAACCCAGGCCGCAGCGCTGACAGCGCCAACACCGAAGCCTTAAGCCACTACACCATCAGGGAACTCCCCAGAAATCATCTTTATGAGACCTTCCTTGATTTAAAACTGTACCCCCACCACAGACCGACATATACCTTCTCGTTCCCCTTCCCTGATTTATTTTCTCCTTGGTACATATCACTATTTAATATACTATAAACTTTGTTTATAAGGTTTCTTGTCCTAACTAAAATGAAAGCACCCTCAGGGCCAGCGCTTGGCTACTCTAAGTGTGGTCCCCAGAGCAGCAGGTCCTGAGAGTGTGTTAGAAATGCAATCTCTGGCTCCAGCCTACACCTGCTGAATGAGAATGTGATCTTCAACAAAATCGCTAGGCAATCCTATGCACATTTAAGTTTGAGAAGCAATGCCCTAGAGCACAGTAGGTATGCAATGCGTATTTGTTTGAATGAATGCACAAACTCCTAACACCAACACCGTCATGCTGTCTGCCTTTAGCACATTTGATATTGAGGACTTCTTGGAAAAAGTCAGCTGATTCCAGACAAGTCCAACTGTGGAAATCCCACTCCCAAGACCAAAGCAGGATTCCACTTCCTAGGGAGCTGTCCTGGTGCCCTCCCAAGCTACACAGAATCTCTATCCTGAGGCCTCCTCTTGCAGCACCTGTCACTGCTGCATGACAATGACGGGGTAAAGGCCTCTCTCCCCTCCACCCTGTGGGTTTCTGAAAGGCTAGGACCTCTCTTTTCTCAAAGGTGCAGCTGCTCTACAGCTTCCACACTTGGCTCACTGGGCTGGTTTAGCTCTTCCGGCTTCTAACCAGGGAGAGCTTTCCAAACACAAATTGGACCCTAACACTCCCCTGCTTAAAATCCTTCCAAGAGGTGCAAGTTTGCAAAAACAAACAAACAAACAAACAAACAATCTCAAAAACTAAAAAAAAGAATATGTCCATGAACCCTTTCCCAGGAAGCTACTGGAGGATTTGCTTCTCTAAAATGAAGGAGTAAACCAAGAAATAGGAAGCGATCTGATCAAGGAAATAAGATCTAGCTCAGAAGGGAGGCCAAAGGAATCCCCAGATGAAGGTAAAGGGAGAACCTAGGAGGACAGCTGTGTAGCAGGTCTAAGGAGAACCTGTTTCCATAAATGCACAAAGACAAGAGAAAGGCTGATAATCAACAAGCTAAGTGTGCAACTTAAGATGTCTAAAACACCACCACCACCACCAAACCAAGGAAAGAAGGAAATGATAAAAAACAGATGCCTGATCTTCCCATGCTGATTCAGGTGACACCCCTCCCCCAACCTTGGGATGCTTCCATCCCAGGATTGGGGCTGTCTGGGTCTTGTCCAGCACAGGCCTCAGCACAGAGCATGTACTTGCCCATGGTCACCCAGAAATCGGTGGCAGGACACCAGGGCCATGTTGCTGGTCCTGCTTCTTCTATCATCCACCCTCTGATCTCACCACCCATCCCGCAACCATTTGTCCAGAATCATGATCCATCCATCTTCCTTTCTTGGCTTTTTGGTTCAGGGTCCCCTGGCCTGTCCCCCTGTCAAATTTTCCCTTTGGACTAAAAGCTCCTTAATGGTAGGAATCATCAAAATCCAAGCAATCAGGATCTAGAGATCTAGGATGCAGACAGAATCCAGACAGGGACTGCCAGCACCCCAGCTCTCCCAATTCGGGAGGCGTGACCTCAGGCAGGGTGCTTAACTCCTCTATACCTCAGTTCCTGCCACTGTAAAATGCAGATACTAACAGCACTCACTTGGGGGTTTGTTGACCACTCACTGAGATCAACCCAGGAGAGTGCTCCGTGCCAGGTAGGCACTGAGGAGTGGCTCACTGTTCAGGCACTGGAATTATAAGAAAAAGTAAGACTGCCTGAGAGTTTGGAAATCACTGACTGAGCCAAAGACTTCTTCCCTCTTTATTTCACATTCTGAAATTAAATTGATCCTAGTCCCTCAGAACAACCAAAATATGACCATTGCTTTGTTACAGTGGGTATTGAGTCTGACTTATTAATTCAACAGATCTTTATAGAGTACCTACTTTGTGTCAGGTACTGTTCCAAGCATTGGAGATATGCAGGGAAAAGGAGGAAGAAATCCTTGTCCTCAAGGGGATGATACACTAATTGGAGAGAGGGATAATAAATATATAGTAAAGTTTCAAGGTGGCAAGTGCTGTGGAAAACAAATATAGCAAGTAAGAAGGGTTGGGAGTATAAGAAAGGGATGGTTATGATCTGAATCAAGGGGTCAGGATGGCATCACAGAGCAGGTGATGAGTCAAGCCTTTTAGAAAATCTGTGCTTTTAGGAATAATACGGTTTCACCACAGCTGCTAGAAATACACCACTTAAAATGGTGAAAATATCATTTTGTGTGAGTAAGCTTCAAACAAGCACAAGCTGAAAATACATTTATGATTTTAAGAAAAGGCAAAATAACTTGGAAAGCAGACACACTTTTTAAGACAAATAAAGGAAAAACAAGTGTCACATCATCCTGGGGTGCCCAAGGATGTGATACAAGAACAGGGATGAGTAAGAGGTTAGAAACTTTTCCCCAAAACCAATACGATTTCAGATAATTCACTGAGAGCTGAAGACAAAAGTGCTAAAAATCCATGAAAACAATGACAAGCAGGCAAGCTGGCAGGAGAGGTTAAAAATGAATCAATAACAGAGAAACTCCTACGTGAAAAATGAACACAAGGGCCACCAGAGTTGCAAAATTGTTCGAGTGTTGTGACAACAGTGAACTCCCCCAGGGCAAGATGTTAGCCTGCACCTGGTACAGATCCTGGCACACAGTAGGTACTCTGTCAACACTGTGGACTATTCAAGAAATAAACCTGCATTTTCCAGAAGAGGAAACTGAGGCCCACAGAGATTAAGTGACTTGCCCAAAGTCACAGAGCTGGTGGGTGACAGAGCCAGATTCAAATATGCATACTCTGGTTCCAGAGTGCAAGCTCAATAAATTTTCTTGAAAGAATAAAAATCATTAAAAGACTTCACACTTATTGAGGGCTTCATAAGCACTAGGCATTTTATTAATGTTACCTCATCAACTCCTTGGTAGAGCCTTATGGTTGGAAGCAGTCCCATTTTATATGTGAGAAAACTAAGGCCCAGAGTGGGCCAAGGACACACACACACACAGCAGCAGCAGAGGAGGCGATTTGAACCTGGGTTTATCTGATGCCCCTGCTTTCCTATCAGAGTCAGAGAACTTATGTGATATTCAGAAAGCCTCACAACATGAAACAAGATGAATTACAAAGTTGCTGAGCTGTCCAGTGAGGCCCCAGTGACCAAAAGGTTGGGGGAGGGGGTAACACAGTTGTTAGAAATATTTCCGATTCACTGAAATATCTGGAGTTGGGCCAGGCTGGGCATTGCTAAGTGAATTATTTATATTTGGCTGGGGACAGGGATGGGAATGGGGACAGATTGCGTTTCTGAGCACCCCCCTGAGGATCCACCCTTGGGCATGAGAGTCCAGGGGTAGAGGACAGAGAACTAAAAGACTGAGGATATGACAGCAACCTGGGACAGAAAGGAAAGAAGGCAGCATGGCTGATGTCTAGCTCACTAGTCCTTCTCTACTGCCTTCTCTCTCAGGTCTGTTTCCCATTCACGTTCAAAAAAGTTGACAATTCACATGTATTGACCACTTACTCCAAGCACTTTTACATGGGTACCTCCGTGAACCTTCTAAATTTCACAAGGTTACTGATCCCATTTTATAGTTAAGGAGAGGCCAAAAGACTTGCCCAATGTCACACAGCAAGTAAACAGCAGATCTAAAATTCAAATTGAGGACTGCTTCAGTTTTCGAGTCTCTGTCGCACTCATGACTACTCATGACACTGTACTTCAGTACAAGGAGAGGTGACTAAATTACAGTGGTGAAAGCACAGATTCTGAGCCAGGATGTCTAGGTTGCAGTCCTGAGTCTACCATTTAATGCTGGATGACCTTGGGAAAGTTGTTTAACTTTTCGGTGCTTCTGCTTCCTTTCTGTAAAATGAAGATAATAATAGCACCTATACCTTAGGAGTGTTGTCAGAATTAAGTGAGTTAATACTCACAAATAGCTAAGAACAGGGCCAGGCACTTTCTAAACAGTAAGTGTTAGTTGTAATGACTATGGAGAGCTCCTGCAAGATCCTGAGCTGGGGTGTGCCCAGATCAGTGCCAGGATTTGATAAAATGCCTCTGGGGCTGAACTGAAAAGGAGGGAATCCATTAGCACCTGTGACCCAGTCACATTCCTGGGGCGGAGAACTTCCCACCAACAGCTCTGAGACTGAGGACATATTGCCAGCCAGGGTAACAATCTTATGGTGCCTCCCTTCTTCTAGGTGCCATGTTATTCCCACAATACAGATAAGGGCACTAAATTTCAGAGAAGGGAAACTTGTCCAGGTCACAAAGGAGTGATAGAATAAAAGACCTGAATGCTGGATTGCCCATACACATACACTTTTCTAAATCCCACTGCAAAAATGAGAGTGCACAAGGTTGTCTCTATGGCCCCTCTGGCCGTATTATCTTACAGTCCTGTGACTGTCCAGTTTATCAGGAGTATCTGGCTGGACCAGGCAAACTATCACTACATCCCGTCTCCTAATCTCACGCTCCCCATTCTACCTGGTACTGGAGCCTAACCCACACACCACTCTGTCATTGATTTCCCTCTTCCACCATCTCAACTTGCTCTCCTGTCCCTAAACCGATCCAGAGGCTCGAATCCACCGCATCTACAGCTGGCCTCTGCCTCGAAGCCTCCAGACCCTCTCATTCATCTAGCTTTGACCCCCCACGCCTTTCCATATATTCCAGGCTAATCACCTCAAAACTGCCTCCTTCAGGGCCCCTGCCTGGACGCCTAGCCCCATCTCTAACTTGGGACCCCCTTCCCCAACTCCGAGCTCCCTTACAATTCCAAAGCTCGACTACCTTCCCACCTCCAAGACCCGTCCCCAACCCCCATTCTCATACTACTCCCTCCCGCTACCATTCCTCCCAATCCCCTCCCCCAAGCTGTCTTCCCACGTCCAGCCTCTTCTTCGGTCCCTTCCTCTTCCCTCTCGCCACCCGGGTCCCGAACCCCTGCCCCAGCTCTCATGCGCCCCCGGCCCCCGCTCTGGGTTCTCACCATCTCCCTGCGCCGCAGCTCCCTCGGCTACGCGGGTTTCCCCCACTCGCTCCTCTCCAGCCTCCCCTTCCGGGTTCCCGCCCCAAAGCCCGCTGGGAATTGGAGTCCTGGCGGTCACGAACTACACCTCCCAGAATGCAGTACCGTCGAGCTTGGAGGTGGGCAAAAGAAGCATACTAAACAGACCGAGGAAAAGGACGACTCTAATTCCGTGGAGGCAGAGAGGGTGCTTGGCAGCGCAGGCGCAAAGAGCGCCCCCGCCAGGCGAGCTGGGAGATGTAGTCCAGCCCCCTCCATTTTGGCCCCGGGCCCTTGGAAAGGGAATTGAGAACTTTGCTTGCAAAGAGAGGCTCTGTGAGGGGTGGAGAGTTGGGAGAGAGCAAGTTCATCGTTTTACTTAAACTGATTAACACAATAATTAACAGAGCCTTGTATTTTCTCAAACTTTCCTGTTCATTTTCCCCTCTGGTTTTCTTTTTTTTTTTTTTTAATTTCAGGTGTTTGATTTATTGATTTATTTATTTTTGCTTTTTGGTATGTGGGTAGCTCCCTGGCTGGGAATCGAACCCAGGCCACAGCGCTGACAGCGCCAGCGCTGCAGCCTTAAACCACTACACCATCAGGGAACTCCCCCTCTGGTTTTCTTACCTCTACCTCCTAATTTACAAATGAGAAAATTAAGCCTTAGGACTCCTAAAGCCTCATGCACTAGGAACTTGTTCACATCATAGAATAAAAGCTCCACGAGAACAGGTACCTTTGTGTATCTTGTTCAAACATCCAGAACAGTGTAAATGTGTTGAGTAAATAATGCATGCTAATTATATGCCAGATACCCTGCAGAAAACCTCAGAAAGAATTATTCCAAATTTATAAATTTAAAGCAGGAAGAGATTAAGCCTCTTCTCCATGGCAACACAGCAAGAAAGCGATTGGAACTGAAATGTGTTGGTCATCGGGGCTTCTACTCTCCAGAGGGTCGCTAGATCACCTCTCCTTAAGCTATGTTTTCCAGTCCATCATCCTCACAGGCCATGAGAATGAACTTTCTAAAATGGAGAGGTCGATACATCAAGACACATACAGCTTCAAGAGAACTGCTACCAACGCATGATTCCAATGGCCCTCCTCTTTGAATCTTTATCGCATCTCCTGCCTCACTGGATTCTCATCGTCTGTGAGCCTTCCAGACTGCATTGGGAAAACCGTGGCTAATTCCCAACTTCCAGCATCGTGTTTAGCACACAGAAGGCCCTCGTTAGATACGCGGTGAAGTTGGAAATGGGACATTCGAAGCCCTGAAGGGAGAATTGGCAGTTGGGAGACCCCGCCTCCTCGTTAGTATCCTTCGGCTAGGACCGCAAGGAGCCGTCAGGAAACGTGACTAGGTGGGCGTGGCCCGCCGAAAAGGAGGCAGCTGAGTGAGTGTTGATTGGTCGGCACTTTGGCGCGCACTGCAAAGGCTTTGACAGAAGGCGCGAGGCCGAGCTGGCGCTGTGCTAGAAGACAGGGCCTTTCCTAGGCGCGCGTGCGCACGGCCACTTGCACCCTGTCCTTTCCCATTTCCAGTTTCGCGCCAACACACTTGGCGGAAACTGGTGAGGGCGTGGCCTGGTCTCAGGAGCGCACTCCTGCTCGCCTCCTCAGGCCTCACTCAGGAGCCTCTTACCCAGGGAATTCGCACCCGCCTCACGCCCCGGTTGGGAACGTGGTGACCGAGGCCAGTCTGGGGCCCGCACGTGCCGCTATCCTCCCGGAACCCGCGCGAGACGCTGTCTGATTGGACTCCCAAGTGTGGGGCTGGCGAGAAACCAGAAGGGGGAATCTCACGCCATTTTGCATGTCCTGAGGCGGGTGCTGGAGGCTGAGGGGAATTGGGGTGGGAAACTGACCAGCACTAACGGGCCAGAGGGGAGCCTGGGGTCCCCTCAGGAGCAGCACTTTGTGGCTGTGGCCTCCCTCTGGGGGCCTCAGGGAACAGGGGCGAGTGAGTGTACCTTGCGTGCAGAGTCGTGGGTGAGGTAAAACTGGGGCAGCAGAGCTGGGCCTAGGTTTTGGTATCCAGGGTCAAGGTTGAGATTTGAAAGGCTCTGAATAGATTGGGGATCTGGAGTCTCAAGGTAGGATCTGGGGTCTCAGGATTTGTTTCTGAATATAACTAGTTTTGGAATCTGAAGTTCTTGGGTTTTGTGACTTGAAACTTTCCTGCTGGATCCTAATTCGGGGCTCTGGAAATCTTAGTTTTGCATTCTGGAGTATCATTTTGGCAGTGTGGGTTCTGATTGGAGAGGATTGAAGCTTCAGTATAGATTTAGGGTCTGGAATCTCAATGTAGAGTATGAAGAATGAAACTTAGGGTGTGGAGTCACAGTTTGGGACCTCGAGAATTAAGTTTTAGGGCCTGAAGTCCCTGGAGTATTGAGCTTCAATTTTACAGTCTGGATCTCAGAGTGGGACTCGCATGGAGACCTTTGTTTTAAGGTTGGTGTCACAACTTGAGGGTCTGAAGTGACAGTTTTGGGGTCTTGAGGTCTTTATTTTAGGATCTAAAGTCAACTAGGGGAGCTGAGGTTTACTTTGAAGGGATTTAGATTTACTTTACAATTTGGGTTCTCAGTGTTAAGGTTTGTGGTCTGTGTTCTTAATATTAGGATTGGGGTCATATTTGGGGGTCAGAAGTTTACAGTTGAGGGGTCTAGGGTATCTCAGTGTTACAGTTTTGGGTTTTTAGGTTTGGAAGTGCTCCTTTTTGTGTCTAGGTCCTCACTTTGGGAGTTAAAAGTCATAGTTTTAGTCTCTTTAATATCACAGTGGCGAGATATCAAAGCGATAGTTTTCATACCTGATAGTCTCCATTTCAGGGTCTGACACTTCATTATTAAAACTGAAATTCTGAAGTACAAGTTTAGAAATTTGCTCTTTAGTTTTAGGTCTGGATCATGACTTAGGGGCCCAAATTTACAAGTTGGGTTTCATGGACTTCACTGTAGAGTTTTGGGGTTTTAATTTAATCTCTGGGCCTGTATTTGTAGGTTTTAGGGATTCCATTTTGGGATCTTCAGTGCTCAAAGGAGCACCCTGGGGAAAATGAAGGTGGCCTGTCACACTGCCCATTTCTGCTGGAATCCCAGAGGTCACTAATAAGCCTTTCTGTTTTTTTGGTTTTTTTTTTTTTGTTTTTTTTTTTTTTAGATGTGGGGTTCCAGCAGATATCTGTATTCCCCTGAATGGCCCAGAACAAGTTCCCTGGGTTCCAGTGACAGGTAAGGGCTCTATCCCATCTCCCTTACAACTCCAGCCACTCTGGTTGAATAATAATAACAATAATGTTTACTGAGCATTTTCTGTTTTGTCAAACTCTTTGCTAAGCCTTTTGTTTGTATGATATCCTTTAATCCTAACAACTCCACAAGGAAGTAGGTGTGTCTATAATCACCAATTTCAAAATCATAGAACTCTGAGATAGTTGGTAAAGATCATCTCTAAGCCCTAGCAGGCTTTGGCATTCTGAGTGTCTTAACTGCTCTTACTTTTGTATATTCACATTCATTCATCCATCAAGCACTTACCAAATGTCAGGAATCTTAGAGAGGGGATTTTCACAGCAGATTGAGGGTTAGATCAGGGTTCTCCCTCCTTCCAAAGTCTGAATAAAGAAGAAATAGCCAGAATTTGTCTTATCCCTTACTGTCCCTTCCATGACTTTCTGTCCATTCACCCCTTCATTCATTTATTAACTCAAAAAATAAGCATCTACTTTGTTCAGATTCTCTGTTTAGGTATTGTGCTCAGAAGGAGCACCATGAAGAAAATGAAGAATGCCAGTCCCACTGCCCATTCCTCCTGGAATTGCAGAAGTCACCAGCAATGTATTCTCTTTCCCTCTTTTCTAGTTGTAGGGTCCTTGTATTAATAAAGACTCTTAGTTGCAATTATTAATAATAGAAACCTAGCTGAAACCAGCTTAAGTATAAAAGGGAATTTATATGATCCTTTAAACAAAAAATTTAAGGGCATCAGGCTTGGCTGGTTCACTGGTGGAGAGTTAAATGGTGTTGCCAGGAATCTGCCTCTCAGCTCTGCTGTTGTCTGTGTTATCTTCCTTCTCAAGCAGACTCTCCCTTTGTGACAGCAAGATGGCTCCCAGCAGCTCCAAACCCATATTTTGCCAACCTGACAACCCTAGTACAGAGAGTCTTATTCCAGAATCCATTGAGTGTTTGGCCAAACCTGGGTTACAACCCCAATTCTGAACCAATCACTGTGACAATTCTTGGTTGGTCCTTGCTTCTGTGATCCCTAGTGGAAGGGGAGGTTAGCATTAGCCTCTTTGAACTACATGGACTGAGAGTGGGGGAGGGGTGGTTCCCCAGAGGAGATTATGACCAGAAAACGTGATAGGACGTTGCTCAACCCAAAACAACAGTTTTATCAACCATTGTCATACAATATAATACTTTACCCCATTTTCAAATATCCCTTATCCCTAAATCATTCTGACAAATAACTGCCTATCTTCTGTCTTGAACATTTTGTGAGCACTCCCTATATGCCAAGTATGGTGTAAAACACCTGCCTGACAAGACCAAACTTTCTAATCACCTGCATTTTATAAATGAGTTTAAAAACAGGCTCAGGGAGTTCCCTGATGGTGTAGTGGCTTAGGCTTCGGTGCTGTCAATGCTGTGGCCTGGGTTCAATTCCCAGCCAGGGAACTACCCACATTAAAAAAAAAACCAAAAACAAAAAAAAACAGGCTCAGAGAGATGAAAGCACTTGCCCAAAGTCACACAGAAAGTGGCAGACCTGGGATTTCAATTAAGGTCTGTCTGCTTCAAGAGCTGGCGCTTATAACCAACTATTACACTGTGTCTTGGGACTACTCCCTGATTTGTCCCACTTAGGGCAGCTCTGACTCTTAAGTACCTGTGCATGTTAAAGCAAACCAGGGACCAGGTGTTGGTTTTCCCATACCTAATATGAAAAATTTGGACTGGTTCTTGGTTAAGGATCCATCCAGCTCCCATAAAATAGAGAATGTTTAGGCTGGTTAGCTCAGGGAAGAGGAAATCCAGGAATGAGAGTCATTTGACATTTCAAAGCCTAAGAGGCCATCACAAAACAAAAAAAGCATTCATTAATTCGATAACTTTTTATTAAGCACTTACTAAGTGCCAGGCATTATTCTAGGAGCTGAGGATACAGCCAGGGCCACATTATGACTTTTCATGGGCCCTATGCAATTTTGCCCTATTGGGCCTCTTCCTCCATTAAAAACTGTAGTTAATAACATGGTATAAAGATGAATATATGTCTAATCCAAGTTGGATTATACCCATTTGTTATTCTGATTAAAAAAAAATTAAAACATTTTCATAAGCCCCTAAAAGAATCATGGGCCCTAGGCACCGTGCCTACTATGCCTCATGGACAGGTCAGCTCTGGATATAACAATAAATAAAACAGACAAAAATTCCTTTCTGTGTGGAGTTTATAATAAATAAATAAATAAGATTTTGGATGCTGATAAATTATATGAAGATGTGACAAAGAACATGCTGATTTAGATTGAGAGGTTAGGAAAAGCCTCTCTGAAGAGGTTACATTTAAGCTAAGTGGTGAATGGCAAAGAAGAAACCAGCCATGCAAAAATTAGGGCAAAAGTACATTCTAGGTGAAGACTCTAAAGCAGAATAGTGAAGGGTTGGCAGTTTAAAGAAACTAAAAAGGGACCCATGCAACTGGAACTGACCTGTTCCCAGCACTCAGAGGGCAGAACTGGGATTAGTGGTTGGAAAGTATAGAGGCTATCAGGAAAGAATTTAGCTAAAACCATCTAACAAGGAAAGGGGCAGCCTTGGGAGGGAGTGCCTGACTCCTAGAGGTCTCTGTGAGCGGAGCCCTGGTCACACATATTCAGGACTGCTGCCCAGGAGATGCTAAGATTTTATGATTCTTAGTCACTCTTTTGTTCCCTCCAAATTTTTTTTTTTCTGGAACTTCTATGTTTGCACAGAAAGCTCTTTTAGTGCATTGCAAACCCAGTGCAAACACCCAGAGACTATAGTTGATATGAAATCCTTTTTCTCAGACATGATCAAATAATTCCTTGAACTTAAATAGACCTGGATACTTTTTCTCCCTTGCTTTCTGTGTTGTTTCTCTCTGGGGCTTCCAGGGGCTCCTCTAGAACAGAATGAAAGTGGTATGCACATAATAAATATCAGGGCTAGACAAGACTTTAGAGGTCAGCCTACCCAGTTTTTTTGCAATGATGGAGCCCCAACACCCTTGTCCCATCAAAGTTATGGTTTCTACCAGGAAGTACCTAGAGACCAATTGGTGATTTTTTTTTTCCTTTAAATCATTCAGTTGATTAATATGTATAGTCTCATAGTGGCTTTTTGTATTCATAGTGGGGTTTTTTTCGGGGGGTGAACTAATGATGCCATCCCCTGTGGGAAACCCTTAAAGGATTCCTGGTGGTCTTAGGATAAAGGCAAAACGCTTCTATGAGCCTACAAGACTCATCTGGCCCCTATCTCCTTCTCCAGCCTTGTCTCACCGTTTAGGATTCCTTGCTTTCTGTGCTACAGACACTCCAGCTTTATTTCTTTTGAATTCTCCATGCTCCCTCGTGCCACAGGGCCTTTGTACGTGTTTCCTTTATCTGAAATGTGCTCTTTCCCTCTTCACCTATATATTTTCACTAATCCTTCAGAATATGTTCTGGCCTGGTTTATTTCCTCAGGGAAGACCTCACTAATTAGGTCAAAGCCACCTACTACAAGCTTCTATAACATCAAGTAACACCTCTGCTTTGTCCTCATCAGGGTCGACTTCATGGACATGTGATCCATGTAGTCACAAGGTCCTATGCTTAGAAGAGCTCGATGCTTGGTTTAATCTTCTGCCCTCATCATCTTGAAATTCTTAGTTTTTGAACAAGGGGGCCCCGCATTTTCATTTGTAGTGCCCCTTCCCCCAGCAAATTATGTAGTTGGTACTGGTCCTAGTTGCAATTTTATGTTTGTTTGTGTGACAGTTTGATTAATGACTTTTTCCCTTAGTATACTGTGGGCTCTAGAAGGGGCTATATTTGTTTTTTATACTTTTATCCGTGTCCCCTGTCATAGTTCCTGGCACATAGTAGGTGCTCAATAAATACGTGCTCAAATAAATAAATGAATGAGTGAGAAAGATTCTTTCAGGGTGTCAGAGTTTGGTTAGGGAGATGTGTGTCATCCACACCGCTCCCCCCTCTCTTTGAGGGCAGTGTCAGTGATTCATCTCCATTTCCGTGGTGTCCAGCTCAGGGCTTGGTGGAAGGCAGAATGAAAGGAATGTGGGGGAGGCTTACTGGGGCAGGTGGCAGTTGAACTTGGTCTTGAAGGAAGGTGAAATAAAAATTGGTAGAGATGGAGGTGTTTGGGCGTTCCTAAAGAAGTAGCATGAGCAACGGCAGTGGCGTGTAATTTGGGAGAGAGACTCCAACGTCTTTGTGTCTCCATCTGTCAGGAGAGAGGGTGGAGGTGTGTGTGCATGGGTATATTATGAATTATGAATTAAGGGATTATATCGCCGAAGTTCTTCATCTGCCCAGGATCAACTGCTTTCATGCCCTTATTTATTCATTTATTTAGCAAATACACAATGAGTTCCTGCAATGTGCCAGACCCTATTCTAGGTGCTAAAGATATAGTGGTGCCCCCTACCCAGCTCTCAGGTCAGTGCAGGGATCAGAGAAATGCATTAGCACAGGGGCTGGAGGACCTTAGTAGAGGTACCTCACCTGTCCTATGGAGTTAAAATCAGACGATGGGAGAAAATCAAAGAAACTAAGAGATGAGACCAGAATGGTCAGCCTGGCCAGGCCATGAGGAACATTATAAGCCATGTTGAGGTTTTAAACTTGATCCTTAATAGTGGGATGGCAGTGAGCAGTCTGAAGCACTTATTAAACAACTAATGTATCAGATTCTTTGGTGGATTATCCTATTGATAATCCTCCGAGCCTGAATGAATATTCTCATTCCCATTGCACAGATGAGAAAAGCGTGGTCAGATTTGTGTTTCAGAAAGATAACTCTGACTCTAATAGAGAGTATGGATTGGAGGAGTCTAGAAGGGAAGCTGTGAGGCCTATGAGGATGTCAGTACATGGACTCAGGCAGGGACTGTGAGGTTGGAGAGAAGGGATCAGAGAAGGAATGGGCAAGATTTGGTGACCAATTTGACAGAACCTGGAACTCTGTCTTGGGTGCCTGGAAGTTTGGGAGTCAGATACCAAATTCCACTGTAGATGTCCACACCAAAACCAGCTCTTGTCCCAAAACAGGAAGCAAAGGAAGAACCACACCAGTAAACTCCATGAGCTGGCATTGCTGCTACCTGTGGCCCTGAAGACCAGTAACAAGAAGCTCACCAAGGTAAGAAAACTGAAGGAGAAGAGGTGGATTTGGGATGCAGATCTTAAGATGTCAGTAAGTGGGTTAAGCTGGGAAACCTGGACAGAGCCTTTCAGTGACAGCACTGAGATGGGAATGGTCCTGCTCTGAATGGGAATTCCTGTGAGTCTGTGAGCCTATGAGTAGAAGCCTGGGGGATTCTTGCAAAGGAGGCAGGGCAGGGAGAACTGGGGTGGGGGTTGGGGGGAATAGGCAAGGAGCTGGGGAAGGGCATTGCTCTGGGAGTCAGATAGCAATGGATATGAGCCCTCCAGCTCCACAACTGTAGCAGTCCTGGCAGGATACTCAGGTTATCAGCTTCTCAAGCCTTGGGTTTCTCAGCTGTAAATTGAGGAAAGATAGGGGTTCCCTGGTGGTGTAGTGGCTAGGCTTTGGTGCTCTCAACACTGCAGCCTGGGTTCGATTCCCAGCCAGGGAACTACCCCCACCCCACCCCCCCCACCGCCAAAAAAAAGAAAGATAACTCCTCCTACCCAGAGATATTGTGAGGCTAAAATGACATAATAGCTGTAACAGGCCCTGAGTAAATGTCTATTCCTTCTCCAAATCCTTTGTTTTGTGACCTGTGGGTATCATCTCCATGAGGCAGGAACAGATAAAGCTTCTCTGCGTGTCCCCAATGGCTACTCAATAAATGTGTATGAGGTCTGACAACTAAGTTCACAAACTCATCTTAGAAAAAAATGTTACATACCTCATTGCTGAATATCACACCTTTGAAGTACTCCCCTTGGGAAACTATCCACTAGTCTACCCTTCAAAGCAATTGCAACTCTTTTTCTGGAACAGCCATCAGAGCTGTCATCGTATTACCCTTGATGTCCTGAATGTCATCAAAATGTCTTCCTTTCAATATTTCCTTTATCTTCAGCTAAAAAAAGAAGTCATTTAGGGCTAGATCAGGTGAGTAGGGAGGGTGTTCCAATACTGTTATTTGTTTACTGGCTAAAACCTCCCTCACAGACAGTGCCGTGTGAGCTGGTGCATTTGTCATGACGCAAGAGCCATGAGTTATTGGTGAAAAGTTCAGATCATTTTCGTCTTACTTTTTCACACAGCCTTTTCAGCACTTCCAAATAGTAAAACTTGGTTGACTGCCCAGTTGGTACAAATTCATAATGAACAATCCCTCTGATATAAAAAAAAGATTAGCAACATGGTTTTTGACTCTTGATTTGGACTGATGGAACATTTTTGGTCATGGAGAATTGGCTGACTTCCATTGTGCACTTGGACACATTTGTAAGGGTCGTATTGGTACACTCATGTTTCATCACCAGTGATAATATGGCCCAAAACATCGTTTTGCCTCTCCAAAAGGTCTTGGCAAAATTTGGCTCTTCCTTTGCTTTGGTGAGCTCCTTTGGGACCATTTTTGCACACACCTTTCTCATGCCAAGATTTTCGGTGAAGATTTTCCTAACTGTTTCTCTATTGATGTTTACTTAGTCTGCTATGCTTCTCACAGTCAGCCGATGATTTTGATTCACAGTTCGACAAAATATTTGCAATGTTTTTATCGGTGCTGCTCTTTACTGGCCGCCCTGACCTCTCCTCATCAGTGATGCTTTCTCTTCCCTCCAAAAAATGTTTAATCCATTTGTACACTTCATGGCATTATCCCCTTAACTTGGACTAACATGTCCCTGATTTCACTTTCACTGTTGCCAAGTTTAACAAGAAATTTAATGTTTGTTTGTTGCTCTAATTCAAGCTCCGACATTCTCGCAATGAAACACAAAAACACACAGCAACTATAATGAATGCCACTGAACAAGACACCGCCACACGTTGACGTGAACACAGCTGTGAGATACAGATATACCGAGGTTATGACACCTTACTGAGTTGTTTGTACAGCGCTGCCAACATGAGCTCATGGTGGCAAGTTCAAGAACTTAATTGTCAGACCTCGCATACAAGAGTGCTGAGGTAACCTCGTTCCCAATGGGAACAACTTAATATGAGAGAGACTCAGAGATCTCGAAAGCTTGGTGTGATGTTTTCTTGCTCTAATTCCTGTCATTCAGTCATTTATTTATTCATCCGTCAGTTATTTAGGGAAAGCTTGTTGGATGTTAGAAGTTTTTATGATCGCCGCAAGGGGAGGCAAAAAAATTTGAGACCTAGTCCTCACCCTCTAGGAACTTGGAATCTGGTCAGAAAGATAAAGATTTGAACACGGGCGTAAGTGATCCCAGCTAGAATGTGCTATGTGCCTCCAGAGAAGTTCAGAAGAGTGGGTATTTTCGAGAGATTTGCCAGACCCTAGCTCAAACCTTCTTGCCTCCCACATTACATCAATCCCTAATACTAAGTGCTTACACAGTAACCGGCACCCATGGGGATTGGTAGGTGCCAGATAAATGTAAGTAGATCCTCCGTTAATGGGAACTCAAGCAACCAAAACACATTTTGCCGGTTACTTGAGAGTTCCGGTTGCTTGAGTTCCAGCTAACAGAGAGTCCACTGTACTAGTTTCTTGTTGCTGCTGTAACAACTTAGCACAAATGCAATGGCTTAAAACAATACAAATTAATTCTCTTACAGTTCTAGAGGTCGGATGTCCAAAGTCAGTCTCACTGGCCTGAAGTCAGTGTGTCAGCAGAGGTGGTTCTTGGAGGCTCCAGGGGAAAATCTGTTTCCTTTCCCTTTGCCAACTTCTAGAGGTCACCTGTGTTCCTTGGCTCATGGCCCCTTCAAAGCCAGCAGCGTAGCATCTTCAAATCTCTGTCCTCTCTCTTTCTCTGCTTCCATCGTCACTTTGCCTTTTCAGCCTTCCACTCTCCTGCCTCCCACTTAAAAGGAGCCGTTATGAGGACATTGGACTTATTCAGATAATCCAGAATAATCCCCCCATCTGAAGATCCTCACTCAATCGTATCTTCAAAGTCCCTTTTGTCATACAAGGCAACATACGTCATGTTCTAGAGATTAGGACATGGACGTCTTTGGGGAGAAGCATTATGCAGACCACCACAGTGCTCAAAAATATTTGAGTTTTGTCCTCTGTCCCCAAACATTTGAGTATTTGGGGTGCTTAGGTGCTGTTGTAAGCTCTTGGCAGGGAGGGCACAGATGCCTGGGCACACAGTCCTTGCCCTGGAGGGATGCCAGTCAGTCAGGGGAGAAGCATCATTTCATCACTGACCAGATGACCACATATCCTCATGGAATTCTCCCCAGGCCACTTGCTTTACCATTGATTCTCTGCCGTCTTACTGATCCCTCCTCTTCCACATTTTCATTCTTCCTAAGTCCAGTTCTGGGCCCCCTGCTCCACATACAACCTGTGTCCATCGGTCCCCAGTGTCCCACTTGACCCATCTGTCTGCAGTGCATCGTCACAACTCTTCCAGGGCTGTGTGACCTGCTCAGCTTGCTGCTTAATGAACTAATTGGGAGCTATTACATGTGACCTCTCCATCACACAGTCGACAGTTTTGTATGATTTATGAGTTTATTAAGGAACACTGCCTTCGCTAGATTGTAAGTTTCCTGAAGGCAAACAAAAGCATGTCTAGGTCACCCCTACATACCTGGCCTTTAGTGGGCAGTAGTCTTTTTTTTAGCTTACTGGCTCCAATACCAACTCAGTTGATATTTGGTGGTTGGATGGGTGATGCCTGCTGGGCGGAAGGCATCACTCTGAGTGCTGTGGGGAAGTGTCATTCCTTAAGCAATCGCTGGCTAAGCCACCTCTTGATGCTGCTATGCTTGGGATATAGAAATTAATTAGCTACACCTCTACCCCCACTCAACTAGTCCAAAGTCAATGGGAGAGAACAATATGTAAACAGATAATTATAAAACAGTGTGGCAAGTGCCTTGGTGGAAACAGGCCCAGGGTGTTATGAGTGCTGAGGAGGGACATCTGACCCAGCCTGGGTGAGAGGGGCCAAGGAGGTGGGAAACTGAAGGGGAGAACACTGTGCTGAAGCTCAGAGGAGGAGATATCAGGTGAGGGAGTGCATGGGAAGAAGAGGAGGGCTTTGCAGATAGAGAATACAGCATGTGCCAAGGGCCAGGGGTGGGAAACTCAAGAGTGTGTTCCAAAAAACTGGACCAGGAGGCAGGCAGGCCTGGGTTTAGATCGAGCCTTGCCACTTCTCTCCGTAACCTTAGCAAGTCCCATTAGCACTAAGCTGTAACCATTATCTCATTGGGCCACCGTGAGGACTGAACAGCAGAATAGGAACATGTTTGTCAATGGAGGGATTGTTGGGGCAGGGAACAGAGTTCTGGAGCCTTTCTGCCTCTGGTCTCCTGCAGCCTACTGTTGTCTCGGGCCTCCACTCACGTATGTGACCCTGTCTCTCTTTTGGGGACAGAAGGAAATTCTGCTGCATGTCCTGCACTACATTCAATACCTCCAGAGAAGCATCGATGCGGCCAAGGCCTTGCTCAAGTTGCACACCACGGATGCAGAAGGTGGACTTGGGGGTGAGTCCAGCCAACGTTTCCCAGGTCCTGATACATGCCAAGTATTGTCCTGGCTGTCAGGGACACTGAGTGACTTAAGATGACTCCAAGCCACCCCAGATCTCACAGCCTCATGGAGGGGATAGAGTCAGAGAGATGTGTGAGATGCTGTGAACTCAGAGGAGGGTGTCTGGGGAGGCTCTGGGGGTGGTGGTGGTGGTTTGAAGCTGGGCCTTTGAGGACAGTAAAAGGGGGAGCCCTGCCAGGCAGAAGAAACAATCTGAGGAAGAGTGTGCAGGCATGAGAAGATGCTTTGGGGGACCGGCAAGCAGATGGGTGTGATCAGAGGGACCATGTAGCATCGAGATGACTTGTGCAGCCTCTTGAGCTAGATCTTGACTTAGATTCATGTCTTGTTACCTTAACCTCTGTGCTTCAGTTTCCTCAGCTGCAAAATGGGACCAATTCTAGTACTTTCTTTCTGTGTTTCCTGTGAAGATTAAGGGAGCTAGTACCTGCAGAGTATTGTAGCACTGTCCCTGGCACATGGCCGTCATCCAGGACTATGCACGCTGGGGGTTGCCATCATGACTGGCATGACAAATACACAGGCAAGAAGGGTAGATGAGGCAGGGACAATATCGTCAAGTGCCCAACTGAGAAGGGAGATGAAAATAAGAATTACTAAAAGGACTTTAAGCCAGGGGCAAGCTATGATCAGATATGTGTGTGCGTACGTATTTCTTTTTTAGAAAGAGGTCCCTGACATCTAACGTGGAGGGGATTGGTTATTAAGTGAGCAATTGGAGTCAGGGAGATCAGTGAAGATACTTTTAGGAGTGAGTGGTCCAGTCAGGAGATGAGGGGGCCCAGTTTGACACTGTAGCTGAGTGGGGGTACGAATGGCTACATTTGGGAGATGTCAGTGAGGAAGAATTCAGAGGCCTGAGGCAGAGGCCTCAGATGACCCAGGGGGAGTTGTGGAGCCCTCACTGTCTTGAGGACGTTAGGAGAAGGAATTGGTTGGGGGTGGGGAAGATAGAGACACACTGGGGAAGCATTGACCAAGGCCCAGAATGGCCCAGAGGAAAACCCCAGTTTTTGCCCTGGCTGTGCAAACTCAGCAAGTCTGAAATCCTCCTGGGACCTTAGGTCCACATTTGTAAAGTCAGCCTGGGGACTATGGCAGCCTGCTCCCCACCCACCAGAAACGGGAAGCATCCTCTGGGAGGCAGGATTTGGGATGGGGTGAGGGTGAGGGCACCTGACCTGTCTCCTCCTCCATCCTGAACAGGACTGGAACCCTGCTGGAACCCTGTGGTGGGTCCAGCAAGGCGGAAACACGCCACCCCACCTAGCTCCCCACAATCTTGTAAGTCTTGTCTTCAGGGAGCCTGCCAGAAACCTCGAAAGAAGAAGCTGACCCGAGTGTCAGGTACAAGCTGTCAGTGGAGGCAGAACAGGAAGCGGGGTTCAGGGGGCTGGGGCTCCTTCTCAGGCTGCTATACTCTTGGGAGGCACAGTCAGCAATCCTGAACCCCTGACAAAGCTTTAGAGTTGGACATACCCCAGTTCAACTCCTGGCTCCTCCTCTTACTAGTTCTGAGGCCTGGGGTGGTCACTCTTCCCTGAGCCTCATCTTCCTCACCTGGAAATTGTAGTGTCTGATACAGGGTGGTCTCGAGGATTAGAAACCTGAGAACATATAGCTCGAGCAATGCTTACGTGGGAAGCCCAGGGTCAGTGCCCAGCCAAGGGGCACTGCTTTCAGCATTGATTGTCTTTAGGGCCAGTCATCCATCCCTGGGCCAGGCATCAGGGAGCATGGGGTGGAGGAAAGACCCAAGTGTGGGAAGCCAGAGTCCTGGGTCTGGCTATAACTCTCTACATGTCCCTTCCCCTTTGCAGGCCTCAGTTTCCATGTCTTTAAAATGGGAGTTGAACTTAATGAGTGGTTTCCAGCCCTGGCTACACATGTGAATCATTGAGGGTGCTTTAAAAAATGCCTATGCCTGTGCCTCACATCCAGAAGGTTGGGTTTCAGTGATCTGAGGTGGAGGCTGGGCATCAGTGTTTTTTCACAGCTCAAAAGGTGGTTCTAGCCTATGGGTGAGGAAGGGAGCATTGGACCAGATGACATCTGACTGAGGATTGGGGCTTACCCAGCAAGCACTGATGAGTGACTAGGCCAGGGAAAGCTCTGAAATGGGCGGTTGGCCCAGAGCAAAGACCTCCACCTGAGCCATCTTCTGGTGACAGTCAGGCCCCCAGCCCCATCTGATGCCGTCTCTCTGCTCTCCCAGAACGCCGGACCCGGGCCCAGAACCCTCGCCGTTGTCTGGCCCTGGACAAGCCCAGAAAGCAGGTGACCCCATTCCCAGACCAGCAAGGAGGAGATGTGGTGGGGACCACCACTCCTCCAAGATGCCCCGACTCCTGCATTCACCCGAAGGCTGCATCGTCCCCACCTCTAGATGACAGAAAGGGAGGAAGAGCCTGGCTGACGCTGCTGGATATGGCTGAGAACAGCCTCCGCTGTGATATCTCAAGTTGGTCTCTTCCTTGCCAGTAATTTAGCCAGTCATTTACATGCCGTTCATCAGGCACTCCCAGCATCCTGGGCACAGTCCTCGTGGCTGGGGCTTCGATGGTGGACAACAGAGACACTGTCTCTCGCTTTACTCAGCTTATGAGCTCTTTTCCAGTTTCCTTTTCCCTCAGGCTCTTCTGTGGGTGTAAGGGCAGGACACGGTCAGTACCCTCCTCGTGGGAGGGCTGTAGGTCACAGCACTGATATAAAAGCAGGGCCTCCCTGTGAGATTTCACAGGGAAATCTGTGAAGCAGCCAGATAGTTGCTCTCTGACTCCCTGTCCCTGTGCCAGCAAAACCAGGTGAGAAAGGGTGCAATTGGAAGGCAAGACCTCGGGTCATCCCATCTTCTATTCTTTCACTCAGCTTTTATACCCTAAGCTTCACCTCTGTGCCCGGCCATGTGCTGGATGCTGGTGACATAGTCCAGTGGAGGCGTTATACTGTCACTGAAGGTCCAGAGGGATCCAGACTTCCTGGAGGCCATGGTGGTCCAGACGAGATGGGTGACCCACCTGGGGAGGGAGGGTGTCCCAGATCTGCTAGATGTGTGATTTCGGGCAAGTTACCTGATAGCTCAATGCCTCAGTTTACTTTTAATTGTAAAATGGATGTAATAATGGCACTCTTCCACAGAGGGTTACTGAAAAGTATGTAAAATACTTAAAACCGGAGTTCCCTGGTGGTGCAGTGGCTTAAGGCTTCGGCGCTGGCGCTGTCAGTGCTGCAGCCTGGGTTCCATTCCCAGCCAGGGAGCTACCCACATACAAAAAACAAACAAAAAAATTACTTAAAACCCTGCTGGCCATGGTAAGCACTTTGTACTTGTTTGCTGTTATCATCTTCTTTGTCATTCATTATTCCACTTAAGGATTTTGTCTTCCTACAGTCTCTGATAAGGATGTAGGATTCCAAAACCTAGTGGAGATTTGGGTTGCCCTCGGGAGCCTCATGCAGAGGCCCTGAAGCTTGAAGTTCTGGCTAGGATGGTGTAGGGAGAGGCTGTGGCAGACCCCGGCACCGCTTCATCCCTCCATCTGTGAGTTACAAATTTGTCCCAGTCACAGGAGCGATCACCGTGACTTGCCTCCTCAGGCTGCTATTGCAAAAAGAATGCCCAGGAGGACGGGCCTTACCCTGCCTGTGAGGCCCAGCAAGGGGCTGAGAGGATCCATTTTCTCAATAGGACACAGCCCTTTCTCAGGTAAGGAAACCCCAGGGCTTTGCCTGGGGGCCCAGGCTGAGGTGGTTGGTCTGGAACGGCTGAGGGGCCGTAATAAATGAGGCTGATTTACATCCCCTGCTGGTGTCTGTGCAGCAAGCATTGCAGAGGGCATAATGTGGAAGGAAAGCCCTGCTTTCTGTCGGCTCGCTAGGGCCACAGCCCCTCACTGGTCTCCCTGCCTCCTGTCTGACCCTTCCAGCCCATCCTCTCTAGTCAAACTGAGTGGGTTCCTAACACGTAGACCTTGACCACGTTTGTTCATGGCTTAACGCCCTCCTTCAGTGCCCATAGGGTAGAGCTCCATTGGCATTGGAGAACTTCTCTGGCCCTAGTTCCCCTTGCCAGCACCCTCTTCTGCCCCTCACCCATGAATTGCACCCGCACCACCTTCAAATATTCGCCACTGAGGTGTTAAAAGTAAGTCATGTCCTTGTCCCCTCTGGGCTTTTCACTCTCTGATCCCTCTTCTCAGAAAACCAGTTCCCCTTGTCCACCTGGAAACTTCTACCCTCCTTCAGGCTGAATTCAGTGCTGTCCTCCCTCCGGCCCTACCCACCCTCCCTGCCCCATGCCCACCCCCCCCAACTCCCCCATGACTGTGTCTTCAGCATCTAATTACAGCTGCCTCTCCTCACAAGCCTGGAAGCTCCTTGAGGGCAGCACCTCGGCTGACTAAGTTTGCTGTCCCTAGTGCTCCCCAGCAGCCAGCACAATGGGTGACTCAGTGTTACCCAACGGGGAGACTGCTCACCGAGGGTCACAGCAATTCCCTGCCTAGGGCTCCGGGTCTGCCTCTTGAATTCCACCTCTTGCAGGCAGGAGCTGGTGTTCTACGATTCCAGTGAGGATGTGTATCGGGAGTCCCCAGAAGCTGACCCTTGGCTTCCTGCCTGGACCCCAGAGGGCAGCCCCCACGGTGACTGAAGCTCTGTCTCCCTTCTTTGTAGGCTGGTGTGGGGCCTTCTTGGTACCTTCCTTCTGAGGATTTCAGTGGAAGAGGGGAAAGTGGGAAAGGGAATGGATGTCTGTTAAGCACAGGGATGGCAAACACAATGTGCTCTCTGCCACTAGCCGTAGGTTGCCACAGCAGACATTGCTAATCATGTGTCACTCTTTATGGTGATCCTAGATCCTACCTCAGAATCTTTCTTTTTTTTTGGGGGGGGGGGGGCGGTAGTTCCCTGGCTGGGAATAGGCCGCAGCGTTGAGAGCACTGAAGCCCAGCCAGGGAACTCCCAGGGTCTTTCTTAGCACAGAGCTCCAAGTAGTTACAATCTGTCTATCAGATCTGACACATTTTGATACTGTTTGGTTTGGTTTTGTTCTGTTTTGGTTTTGCCATCCCTGACATAATGCCAGGCATCATGCCTCTTAATTTTCTCTACCAAGCACTCAAAATGAGCAACTGACAGAGTTGCCCTTCCCCAGTGCCTGGCACCATCTCTTTAAAGCCAGCTGCTGTGCTGGCGAAGAGGGCAATCTGTGACCACACTCCCAAGCCTGATATTTCCTTTACAGGGAGCCCACTGGCCTTGGGGTCCCCCCAGATTGACAAAAGGAGTGTGGCAGACCTCCCGAGCAAGATCCTGGACCTCAGCCCTTCCCTCTTTAGCTCCCCAGGGAAAATGCTGCCAGAAAATATCCTGGAGGATTGCACCCAGTACCTGACCCACGGTGAGCCTCCAGGCCCGGACTCAATGCTGGGTCCATTCAGAAAGCGCACAGTAATGCCCACCAAGTACACAGCCTTGTGCTACGCAGTGAGGGACACCCAGGGATTTGTCCCGTCCAGACCCTGCCTCAGGGAGCCCACAGCCGGATGGGGAAGTAACCCCCAGGTAACCATGGAGAGTGGGAGGCTCCAGGAGCCCGGAGCAGAGACCCACTCGCTCTGCCGAGGTTGGGGGCACCCCACAGGACCTGGCCTGAGAGCTGGATTTGGACACTGGGCAGGAGATCCAGAAACCCAGAGAGCGGCTAAGCGGGCTGGTGGGACAGAGGCCTGGTGCCATGAGAGAGGCATTTCAGTCCCAGCCACTCCTCTGGTCTCCCTTCCTGACAGCTTTCTTTGAAGGAGTGTTCTCAGATCCTGTGTCTTCACCTTTTGCCTGCATGCTTGGGATTCCACAGAAGAAGGTAGGCATCTCTCCAGCCATCAGCCCACAGGCACCGCCATTCCTCTTTCCACACGCATTGCTCACCTGCTTGATTCACTCATCCATCCCCTCAGCCTTTCCGGAGACTCCTGCCTGTCTTCCTAACACTCACTTCTGGCCACCAGGCACCCATTCTATGCTGGGCACTTGGAATGAACTAGACACAAAAGATAAAAGCTAAAAAGCTGTCAGGTGCCCACAAAAGACCCCATGTAATTCTACAATGGCTGTATGAGACAGGGTCTCTTGTGACCCCATTTGACAGATGAGGAAACAAAACAGCAGAGTGACCCCAGGAATGCTCAGTTGGAAAGAGCTCCCTCCCAGGCCCCTGGGCTGACTTCTGTTGCCACCATCTGCTTTAGAAGCTCCCTGTCCCTCTGACAGAGGGGCAGCCCCACCTCTGGTCCCCAAACAATTCTCCTTCATGTGTGTATCTGTGTGTCTGTGTATGTGCATGTGCGTGTGTGTGTGTGTCTGTGTGTGCATGTGTGTGCGTGTGTGTGTCTTGTGTGTGTGTGCGTGTGTGTGTGTGTGTGTCTGTGTGTGTGTGTCTGTGTGTGTGTGTCTGTGTGTGCGTGTGTGTGTGTCTGTGTGTGTGCGTGTGTGTCTGTGTGTGTGTGCGTGTGTGTGTCTGTGTGTATGTGCGCGTGTATGTGTGTGTGTGTGTCTGTGTGTGTCTGTGTGTGTGAGCATGTGCGTGCCTCAATGAATAGGTGAAGGGCAATAGAAAGAAAAATAGACACCCTCACTAGGCACTGTGCTAGGTGCTTCTCAGACCTGCAAGAAATATAGCACCCACTCCTCTGTAGATGAAATGGGTGCTCAGAAAGGCTAATACTTGCTCAGGGCATCACAGCTTCCACATGAGGTGGTAAACTGATGGCATTACGAGATATTGCCTCAGAATGGGAGGCAGAAGACCTGACCCCAATGCAGCCCCTCTCTGATGACTGTGGGAACTTGGGAACATTTGCTTGAATGTCTAGGGGATGTTTGAACAAGGTTGTCTTGAATCTGAACTATTGCTCATGCTCATTTCCTAGGAAAGCAGCGAGTGGGGCATGAAGGGACACCACTGTCTCCCCTCACATCTTTCATCTTTCTCCTTCACTCCCTAGAACATACTCTCTCAGGCCTCCGAAGACCCTCCTGCCCCCCACAGCCTGTCCCAGTCATCGGTCCCACAGGACCACAGCTGCCCCTCCCCATGTGAGAACAGCAAGGGGTCGTCTAGCCCCAGCTCTGAGGACTCGGGCACTGACACGGACACCGAGTCGGTATGGAAGCCACAAGAGGTGAGGAGGGACCGCCATCGAGGTTGGTCCTGCCTTTCCTGTCTGCTCTCATCTTCCCCACCCAGGACGCTCAGGCTAACCCCGAGGACCCTCAGTCCTCCAGCGAAGGGAACGGAGACTACACATGGACCCCCACCCGGCGGGCCTCAACTAAGAAGGGCCAGGTGGGCAGAGGCCCCATGAAATCCAAGAAGATAGTCCCCTGTCCCACCCAGATGAAGAAAAAATGTGTCAACGGCTTCATCATGTTCTGCAGGATGAACCGGAAGCAGTACATCCGGTGGGTAGGCATCCTCTTTGGCCACCTGCCGCCCAGAGCCTGTTGCCCTATGCTGTCAATACATTGGCCCCTTCCAGAACCACCCACCAACCCTTCCTCAGCCATTCTGTCCTTCAGCATCTCCCCAGGCCCCATTGCTTTGGTCAGGGCCTGTCGACTGTAAGCAGTGAAATGCACCTCACATTTAAGGAAAAAAGGAAAGTAATTGGCTCATACAACCTGAACAAAGGGGAGGGGTGGCTTGCCTTCGGATGTGGTTGGTCTGAGGGCTCAAACGACACTGTCTGGAATTCTCCCTTTGTGCCGTTCTTTTCTGGGTGCACTTCCTTCTGGAGCACTCACCTTGGGGAGATTTGGACTCATGTCCTATCTCCCACCCTAGCAACCCTGTGGGAGGAGAGCTCCTGGTTTCTAAGGTTTCAAACAGAAGTTCTTGGGACTGACTCATGAGCCCGACCTGAACTGATCATTGCCAGCCTGAATCTGGGGGTGGAGTGAGAAGTTCCCCAGAGCACGGGCTGGTACTGGGAGCAGCGGACACAGGACATGTGGGACACGGTGTCCCCTTCCCAACAACCATTTCGTCCAGCTCCCACCGGCCTTGACACCTAAGCTCCAGGGTGTGTAATGCAGAGCTTTCAGGATATCCAACATGGGTGGGAAATAGCCAAGTTCTCAGAGGGAAAGCTGAGGCTCTGAGAGCACAAGGGAGCCTCGCATGTTCAGACCCTTGGCCTTCGCCCAAGTCAGGCTGACTCACAGGCCTCTCCTTACCTTCTCTGTCCTGTCCCAGATCCTGCCCGGGGACCGCATCCACAGCTGCCACCAAGGAGCTGGCCCAACTCTGGCGAGCGATGATGGAGCACGAGCGGAAGCCATATTGGTGAGAAGCCCCAGCCCAGAGGCATGCGTGGGGCAGAGAGCCACCTGCTTCTCAGCTCTGCTCTGCCTTCCAGAGCCTTGAGCTTCAGAAGATTGGGAACAGGCTGGGAGTTTACCAGGGTGGGAGATTTGGGTGCTGCAAACTTTTATGAAAGACTTGGGAGTGACAGAGGTGGAGGGGTGCTCTATCTTGGCGCTTAGAGGGCGGGTAGCTTAATTTGGGGTTTTGACCCTGCTGCCCTAAATTTCCTTTGCCCTTTCTGACATGGCAGTTTCTCAGAGCAGGAAACTGGGTCTTACCTCCCTTTCATTTGGCCTCCTGCTTTCCTCCTCTTTCATCTCCTCTCCCTTTCCAATACCCTCTCCTCTCGGCCAACGTGGGAGCTGCCACCTGCCTGTTTCTCATTAGCTCCTGAAACACACTTCTGTGTGCAGATTTTAACAGGAGTGTGGGCCTTGGTGGAGTCCCACGTACAGACCGGTACTCGGAGGCCCAGAGATTTGCCTGGCGGGACCAAATAAGACCCTGGTCCTGGTCACTGATGGGGCCAGAGCACTAGGGGTGGGGGTAGAGAGCCTGGGAGGCGAGTGAGGAACCCTGCTACCCCACCGCCTCTCCCAGCATCAAAGCTCGAAGGTTCAGCCGGCAGCACAATCGCATCGTGAAGCAGGAGAGCTCCAGCAGCGAGGACGAGGACTGGGGAACCCCCAAGCCCTTCTACCAGCTCCTGGCTGAGAAAGCCCGCCGTTCCTCACAGCAGCCCTCTCAGCTGCCTCCTCGCTGCAAATGAGAGGGTAACTCCACCTCCCCTCTCCTCCCTAGCCACCTTGCAGCTCCTGCAGCTCTCGTTTGAAACCGGAGGCCATGAGAAAGAGGTTGCCCCCTCATGGACCTCACCCCTGCCAGTGTGGGTCCCCTTGGCCAATTCCTGTGGGGTTGGGAGGGGGCCGATTTACTGGTGCCATTTTTTGGCCTTGTATGTGGGCAGCTGAACTCTACCCCCTCACACACAGCCCTTCTCACAGCTCCTTTCTACCCCAGATGCATCAGAGCAGCTGACCGTGGGAGGACACCCTGAATGAAATGCAGAGAGGTGAAATGAAGGAGCTCTGCCCTGCCTTCCCCTCACCCAGAATGAAATAGTTTCCAACTTGTTTATTCTCACCTTATCCTACTTCTCCCTCCTGTTCTATTTATAGATTATTTATTGTTGCCAACAAAATAAAGTTAAGTGGAACCCTTGTGACAAGCAAGGAGCACTAGGCAGGCTGCCCTGGTCCCCTGCTCCCTCGGCCTTGGGGCCGCTCCTTCCAGGGGACGTGCAGGCCCCAGGGGCTGCAGCTGGGCAATAACCGCACCTTCCCGGGCTGCAGTCTGACCTGCACCCACTTCCCTCGGGGAGCAGCGGTCAGGAAGCCCGATGGGCTTTGTGCCCTTCAGTTTTCCTTTGGGCAGGTCATTCAGAAAGAAGGTAACCCGCATCCTAGGAGGTTCAAGTTGTCTGTTAACTTTATTTTAATTGAAATAGAGGCATAACATGTCCTAGAAAAATAAAGATTTAGGATATAAACTAGACACAGGGGCCAGGGTTGCCCCATGGGTGAGGGGATCTTTGGTCTGGGGTTGGACATGATAGTAAGAGCTGTAGTCCAGGGGGAGCCACTGGGGGACCCTAGCCCAGGCCACCCCACACCTGCATTGCATTTCGGCAGGGTGGGTCCAGCTGGAAGGGTCTGTCAGTCCCTGGTGTAGGACTGCTCTTCCTCCACCCTCAGCTTCTAGGCAGTTCTGAGAACAGTGGATGTCAGTGGAGCTATTAATAGTGTTTTAGGGAGTGATGGGGAGAAGGGCCAACGGGGTTAGAAATCCAGCCATTTGGCAAGGTTTCAGCTCACAGCTAGTACCAGGTTGAGGGGGACCGAGGTCCTGAGTCAGGACCCCCAGACCACCCCCTATATATGGGGGTGGGCAGAGCACGGAGAGGGCTGTGATAGAGGTGGCTTCCCATCCAGAGGCACAGTGCCCCAGGACAGCGATTGGACAGGAGTGACCCCCCCCCCCCCCGCCCCCGCTGGCACTTCCCGTTTGGAGAGGTTAAGCAGACCGCGGGGGAGGGTGTAGTGTGTGTGGAAGCTTCAGATCACAGCAGTTAGGCGTGTTTCTGAAAGGTTCCCTACTCCCAGTGTCCCGGATCTCGAGCACCATTATCAAGAGGGCTGATGAGGCCCAGCGGGATCACAGTTCCAAGGGCTCTTCCACAGGCACTGATTGTAGCTGGGTCAGAACCTTGGTCTCAGCTTCCAGCCCCTCGTCAACCTCACCCCCCGCCGTGGCCCCTAGGAGTAGCCCCTCAGGGTCCGGGTCTGGCAGCCTCAGCACAGTGTGGGTGGCCTGCGTCCCTGGCCCTTTCTCCGCTTCTAGCAGCCCCTCCGTGCCTGCGCTCAGTTCCAGTCCTGCTGGCCAGATGGGTACGGCTGCAGTCGACAGCATGAAGCCCTCAGGCGGGGGTGCTGGAAAGCCAGCCAGGAGGCTGGAGGAGTCTGGGGTGAAGGGCAGGCTGGTAGCAATGGTGGAGGCAGGAGCAGGTGGTGGCTGTTGCGCAGGAAGTGTGCCTAGGGCATGGGCCTCTGGGAGAGCAGGGCTGGAGGTCACCGGTAGTGCTCCCTCAGGCACTGAGATGGCCGTGTCTGGCTTCAGAGGCAGGGCCAGGCTAGGGGCAGGTGGCAGGACCTGGGAGACCAGCATGCTAGTGGGGAAGGTGGCTGTGAGGATGATCTTGCCCTGCTGCACAGCCACACCTGTCACGATGGGGCTGCCAGACACGGGGTTGGCCAGAAGGAAGTTTCCTGTGGGGAGGAGATGGCCAGGCACAGGGTTAGAGGGGGCAGATGACCAAAAGCAGAGGTGGAGAGTAAACTGCTGGATAGCGGGAGGATGGAGATTAGCTAGAAGCAAAACGAGCCACTTCAGGGTGGGCCCAAGATTGGGTGGCTAGAGCCTCGGGACTACCTGGCACAGGAAGGCTCTGGGACATACTATGAGGGATGAGTTCCACCCGCTTCCCGACAGCCCTCCCTCCCTGAGATAACCACCCACCACCCAGGCCAGAGGGAGGCAGGAGGGGTTACCTGGGGTGGTGGCTGAAGGCAGCTGCAGGGCAGTCACACCTACCCCGGAGTTTATCAAGTGCACATTGGCAGGTCCTGCTGCAGCTGCCACCTTCACAGGGCTGCCCGGCCCAGCTGCCAACAGCTGCAGTGGCCCCACAGTCTGTGGCAGGGTTACTACCTGTGAGGTGGGCACCACCTGGGGCAGGTTCAACAATGGGGAGGTGGGGCCCAGGCCTGCAGGGTACCCAGGGGGTGGGGAAAGTGGCACCACTTGTGGAGCAGCCACAGAAGGCACTGGTCCTGCGGGCAGAGGAAAGGTGGCAGCCGACGGGGGGCCAGGCACCACTTGGGGCAGAGGCCCTGGCACTTCTTCTCCAGTGGGCCCTGAAGCAGCCACCTGGGTCCCCTTGGTTTCAGGGGCCTCAGGCTGTGCCTCCTCCAGTCGAACCTCCCCAGTCTGAGGATCCAGGACCAAGGAGGTCTTGCCCTCGCTGGGGCCTAGGGGGCTGGGCTGTGGTGGTGGTGGGGCACCCCCACCCCCAGTGAGCAACAGGGGGCCCAAGCTGGAGGCCTCGCCCAATGCCAGGCTGTTGATAATGACAGGGCTCCCATTGAGGAGCACTGCTGGCGAGCTGCTGGCAGCCAGGAAGCTCCCGTTGACCAGGATGGAGGAGGAGGCAGGGCACGGTGCAGGAGGAGCGGCCCCGGTCAGGAAGATGGAGCCCTGAGCCGGGGCCTCGGTGGCCACTGGAGCCACCCCCCTCTCCATGTCCTCAGGACTGCGGCTGGACTCGTCCTCAGTAGTGGGATTCCCATCAGACTCGCTGGCCAGAGACAGGATCATGAGTTGTGGCCCTGACTGCTGTGTTCCTGCACTGGCCAGCCGGTTTCTGCAGAGCTGCAGGGGCACAGGCTGACCACCACCTCCCCACATTTCCCTAGTCCAAACTTTTGGGGACAATGGGGGGGTATGAAACCTCCTCTCAGACCACCCAAAGACCCCAGAGACAGAGCCTCTGCAAGCCCTTCATTTGATACCACTGCATAAAAGCTAAAACTGGCCTGATCACTAAGGAGAAGGCCCTCCTCTTCCACCAGCTTGGCCCTGGGCTCCAGAAGCTGAGCACCCAGGCTGCCCTGAGTCTCCTGGGTCAGGCTAAAAGCAGCCCAGGGACTTTGGAGAGCCAGGAGGCAGCTGCCTGCTCGGTTCCCGGCGTCTCCCCCTGGGCGTCAGAGAAGGGAGTGAGAGGCTGGCCACAGGGTGGGAGGGGAAGGGCTTGGGTTACAGGGAAACCGGAGCTGGGGAGGGTTCACGTTTCACAACAAAGACAGACCACGGACCACGCTGTTTTGGGTCCCCGGGAGGGGGTGTTCTGGGGGTGGTGGTAAGGAAGAGCCCCAGCCTCGACACAGGGTGGGGTGGACACAGGCCCCTTCCTCTTTCCTGCAGCCCCTCTTTTTCTCACTTGTCTCTCTCCAATCTAGCCACCAAACACGGATAGGATCTGGGATGGAGCCCTCAGTGCAGCAGAGGGAAGAGGTCTCCCAGGCTCCCCGAGGGGAGCAGCGACGTCAGGGAGGGGGCCCGGGGAGTGTGGCCATTCCATCTACACTACTACCGCGCAGCGGGTGCCCGAGGGGGTGAAGGAGAGGCGTCCGAGGAGATGGGCGCGCTGGCTCGAGCAGTGGGCATGCGAGAGAGGGAGGCTGGTGGGTACCCGGGAAAGTGAGACCTGCGCTACCCGGGTTTCCTCACCTCTTGCAAGGCGCGCCGCTGCCGCCCCCGGTCCGGTCGCGCTGTCGCCGATTCTTGAACCAGTTGCTAACCTGCGTGAGCGAGAGTCCGGTGAGCGTGGCCAGGCGGCGTTTCTCGTCCGGCGTGGGGTAGCGGTTGCCGCGATAGCAGGCCTTGAGCGCGGCGCGGGAGCGCTCCTTGAAGCAGTAGACCGTCTCCTCGCCGTCCCAGATGGTCTTGGGCAACGGAAACTTCTTGCGCAGACGGTACTTGTCCACTGCGCCCAGCGCGCGGCCGCGGGCCCGCTCGGCCTCGTGGTAGCGTGCGCGCAGGTAGAGGTCCTGCAGGAAGGCGTGGTGGGCAGCGGGGAAGGGGCGGCTCTCGAGCAGCCGGTAGAGCTCGGCGTACTCGCCCCGCTGGAAGGCCACCAGGGCCCGAGCGCGCAGCACCGGGTCGCTGCCACGTAGGCGCTCGGCCGGGGGCAGTGCGCCCAGAAAGCGGCTCAAGCGGCCGGCATGGCCCGCCTGTAGCAGCGCCTCGCAGACGCACGCCACCTGCTCAGGCGAGAAGCGGAGGCCCGTGGGCGGCTCGGCAGCAGCCTCAGGGGGCGAGCGGGGGACGCCCGGGGACCTTGGGCCCTCCGTTCCCGCCGCTGCTTCGCCCGCCCCGGCCCCGGCCCCGGCCCCGGCCCCGGCCGCCGCCGCCGCCGCCGCCTCACCCTCCGCCGCCTGCAAAGTCTGCAGGAGCTGGCGCGCTTCCTCCTCCTCCTCTTCGGTCGCCGCCACCGCCACCGCCTCCCCCCCAGCTGCCGGACCCGCGCTTGGCTCCGCAGGCAAGGTAGCCATGTTTTGCAACTTTGGGAAGTTCCTCCCTCCTTCTCCTCCTCCCTCGGGCTTTCCCCAGCCCCCTCCCCCGCCCGTTCCCCCTCTCCGCCCCGTTCGCGCTTCCCGATCTCCCCTTTTCTACCCTGCGTCTCGCCCTACAATGCCAGGCCCAGCGCCCCACTAGGGTCTCTTCCACTGTCTGTGTGCGTGTCCGTCCCCCTCCCCGTCTGTCCGTGATTCTCCCTTTGTTTTCCCTCTGCCTCAGGCCGCGCTTTTTGCCTCCCCCCAGCATGTGCCTCTGGCTCAGGGCCTCAGTTTCCCCATCGGGACAACGGAGAAGGTAATGGGCCGTCCAGGAGGGCTAAGGGTGCAAAGCCACCTCCGCCCCGAGACTGAGCTTCTCCACGCCTCCGTCTCCAGGGTCTTCTGAAGGCCCCCCCAGTCCCCATCTCGACCTGCGCTCCGCCCCTCGGAATTCCCAGCTCTGCAGGGGGGCGGGTCTGGTGCGGAGAAGGGGCGGGGAATACAGGCTAGAAAGTTTGCTGCAACTTTTCTAGAGCTTAAGTCCCTGGAACGGATGCGCGTAGCCTGCGCAGGCGCAGTGGTAGGAGGATGGACGCGCGCGAGCGCGGCCGGCCCAGCCCCCTGCTTTCCCGTGCTCTGGTGGCACAGCTGGGCCACAGCTGGACAAGGGGTGGTGTCGCCTAATGGCCGGCTCGCCTTCTCCTATTGGCTGGATGCTGGAGCCACGCCCCCAAATCCCCACCCCCCCATCCCTGATTCGTTACTTTTCCTCCCGCTAGCTCCCC